>VZRR01004853.1:607028-654540 GCA_013398015.1 Oreocharis arfaki | reverse complement strand
GAACGGTACGGGCAACGGGAGACCAAGCCCTGCCCGCAGCCGGAGGGAGCAGGTCTCGGCCTCCGGGCGGGGGCGAAGGGGGAGCCCGAGCCCGGGCGGCACCTGTGCCTCCGGCCGAGCCGGGGCTGGGGCCGACACTGCGGCCGGGGCCGGGCCGGGCCGAGCCGCCGCCGCAGCCCCGCGGGGACCACCCGGGGCTCCCTGGGTCCGGCGCCCTCTCGGACCGCGACCCGCGTGTTTGGAAGCGACCGAGTGAAGGAATGCTTAAAAAAAAAAATTAACAATAACCATAAAATAGTAATAAAGAGAAGAAAGAAGCAGGCACCCAGCCAGCAGGCAGGCAGCAGAATTGGATCTGAACGAAAAGAAAGCAGTGAGAGCAGAGATAACGCTAAAATCCAAATTGGATACTCCACAATTAAGCCCGGTGCTTTAATTGCTATTCTCAGAGTCCCTTGGAAGCTAAGCAACATGAAATCAGCCTGAACAGAAAGGAACACGTGTCTTCATCCTCATACTGCCCTGCCCATCGATGCCTGCACCCTTGCTGCCCATGGTGCTTTCAGCCTCACCCCGGCAGGGTGGTCCGCTCTGTGGTCATCCCTGTCCCCTCCCGTGCCTGAGCAGAGCATGCCCACCTACCCTCCTCAGCACCAGAGAACGGCCCTAGGGTAAGTCTTGCCCCCTACCATGAAAAGCCAGAGTGGGTACCATAGCAGACCCCTTCCAGGTGGAAGTGTCAAATGCAGCCTTCAGGACATGTAGTCACTCTAGGATTGCAAACGCCCACCCTGCCAATGTCTGAGTCTTGGTAGGAGATTTGGAAGAGCTCAGATGGTCCTTGGTGACCCCTAGAAACAAGAGCAGTGAGGAAAGCCCTCCCCATGCTTCCCTGCCAGCTACACTTGTCCTGCAGGAAATCAGACCCCAGGCCGAACATTACATGCTCTGCTTCAGTGCTGATGCAGACTGCATTGCCCAGCCTTTGCATCCCTCTCACTGAAAGCACTCTCTAAGGAAAACACAGTTGCTTGGACCTTTCTAGTATGCTCTATGTCCAGGAACAGTGAGGAACGTACTGCTCAAAAGACGGGCAAAGAGGGCTGGATCCCACATGCCAAAGAACTGTGTTCCAGCAAGGAGACAAACACTCAGTGCTGGGCCTTTGCTTCAGGTATGTATTTGCAGGGCAAAACATGCATATGGCCACAGTTTCTGAGGGAGGAAAGCCTCCTAAAAGAACCACAGCAGCTCTGGACTTTCTCATAACCCCCGGGTCCTACCTTAGTTTGTATCTCAGAATTGATCCACATGGTGCAAATAGAGTTTGCTGGTCTGTAGGGAATGTTATGGACAGCAATGTGGCTGTAGCACTGCGTGCACATATATCAATATGCCATCTGGAGCTTGAATGAATTTCTATTTCCATGTGTAGTGTGTGTACAGTGAAATTTTTCATGTAGCTGCAATGACCACAAGCAATACCAATCTGTGCTTGAGCTCTTTGACAAAAGCAGACACCAATATTTTCATTTTGACAGCCTGGATCTTCCTGAGGGTGCTGGTAAAGGCTGTTCTCCTGTTAAAAAGATTTTCCTAACATTTTTTGGCATGCTTTAAAAAAGTGACTATGATATTCTTCATTCTAATTTCAGTAAAAATGGAAGACATATTAGCCAAAGCCTAAAGTAATCTGAAATTATCTCAGAACAGTTGGAGGAAAGAACTGTAGAGTGATACTTACATACAGAAGCTGCTAATAGCTGAAGAGATTAGTCATTTGACTCTGCCATTCCTTTCACTGATAATAGTGATACAGGAATAGCAGATATGATTTGGCCAAGGGATGTTTTTTTTCCTTTCTGTATGGCAAGAAGGGATAAACTATGACTGTGCAAGTCCTTCTGCATTCTTCTGGATGAAACAAGCGGACAAGGAGCTTGACAAGAAGAGAGGGAGTGGTTTTCATCCAGCATATTACTTAGAAACACAAAATGGAGGATTAAGAAGTATCTTAGGAACAATTTCTGACAAGGGGCTGCAGTCATTTTAAGCAAGTCAGCAATATTTAAGGTTATAATTCTCTGTGATCTTAAGATGAAGGAATTCATCAACTATTTTTCTTTATAAAACTACACAACTCCACAGTTACATGGTACATGAAAGCCTTGTTCACTTTTAAGGATGAGACTAGTTGCCTTTCTACTTGATAGATGTCTGTGTACATCTTACATAAACATAATACATATGTATATTTATAATTCTCTCTTAAATCAAAAGGGCTAAGTTCCCTATAGTGATTAGGGGCCTGAGTGTCTAATTCAGCACTTTTTTCAGACAAAATTGGTGCGTTCCCCTTGACCGAAGAAATCAGGCTCAATTACAAGTTTGAAATCAGGCACATAAAAATGCCAATTGCTTCAGAATGATCTTCTCGAGATTTTGCACAGCATCTAACCCCCAAATTATTCGTATATTAAGATGTAATAGTTATTGTAAATAATGTGTGTGGAGGTTAGCTCCAAATAAAAAATGTTGCAAAATCTGCAGCAGCAGAGTACTGTGGCAGGGTTTACTCTCGGTAGCTGGGGTAGGCTTTTATTTTTTCTCCAATCAACTAAGATGAATGAACTGCATAAAATGAAACAAATAGCATCTCTGATAGGAAATGGTTTTTCAAATATCTCTTCAATTCAAAAACACTTAAATGTTATTTGTAAGACAAATTGAGGGATTTATTTTAAATGGGTCCATGTTTACTATAAATTAAGGGCTATATTATTCTTGTCCTGCCTAGGATAAAAGAATGTGGATGAAAGTTCTTGTATCAAAAGCGACCAGGGCTGGATGTGGCAGTGATGATGTTGGGGAGGATGCAATCCAGCAGAGCCATTCTGCCACCACAGAACAGCCTCTGCCAGCACTGACAGGGACCAAAGAGCCTACAGTAGCTTTAACCCTTAGTAAATGCCCCGCTGACTTCAAAACATCAGAGCCTATTTCCAGGGCCCTAGATAAATGGGGTCTGCAGCTAAGGGAAAAGACTGCCACTTCATAGGTCCTCTGTTCGAACACAGACACACTTGCACTAGTAGAAGAAAAGCCATGTCTATGAAAAGCAATTTCTTATAATCAATGAAATGGATCAATTGTTCTGGATAATTCACACCATATAAAGGTTTTTCATAGTAGCCTTCCTCTGGGTGTTTGCACATGGGCTGCAGAGCATGGTAACCAAGACTCCAGCTGTTTTTATACAGTGCTCTGCACCCTGCTCTACTCAGCCAGTCTGATTATAAAGTGGCCAAATACATCTATGCCCATGTCCTGGTGCGCAGATACCAGGCCTGTGTCAGTTTTGAAAGATCACCATAACATTGGCCACGCAGGTCCACAAACAAGGATGCCATGTCATGATGCATAAAGAACAGCATGAAGAAATTTTATCAGCTAATTAAAGGGAAAGCAAATGGAGAAACAAGAATACAAACCTGACAGTGGCACATCCACGTGGCTGAAGGACTCAGCTAAGTTTTGGCATGAAACCTTTTTTCCTTTCTTCTGCACATGATTCAGGACCAAGAGATGCTAGAGCAGGATTGAGCCAGAAGCCACTGAGTGGGGAGATCTCATCAGTCTTTTGCAAAGACACCTGGGCACAAGGAGACCGATCACTTTGTTTGCTACTTGGAGGACACTCATCCTGCCAGCAGCCCAGCAGAAGGGAATTGTGAACACTGTTGGCGGTCGCTTTGAAGTGTTACACATGTTCTCTCAGCTGTCATGCCAGGACAGTTAGCTGAGCTCTCATCATTTTACATTGCAATAATTGCAGCATCCCCTACTGTCTCTGCCATGGTCAGTCTGCCCCCAGAAATCCTAACAACTAGCAGACTGGTTTTTTGTCATGCAGAATCAAAAACAATGTGAAGTAGATTAAAGGAGAAATAGCTTTCTCTGTGTCTTTATAGACTTGTTTTATTCTTTTGGGTATGGAATGTCAGGCTCACTGAAATTGGTTTTCCTGGATGGTCATTTATGTATGAAATACAGGCACATTAAACTAAGAAACTGTGGAGTTTGTTCTTTCAAATGGAAATGTGTTATTTTTGAACTGCAGAAGTACAGACAGGATTTCAAACTGACACTGTCACTTTTCTAAGATGATATATGGCTCTTCTACCTATAGCACACCCAGACTGAAGAACCTGTCAAAAGGCACCACATCTATCTCATAATAAATAGTAATTATCATCAGATGCTGTACTGTATTTCATCAAAGCATGGTACAAACATTAGCCATAGACGCCATCCCTTTTACCCTGCCATTTGGAAGCAGAAAGGAAAGGCTGAAGCACTCACTGCCTTGCATCACTCTGAGGAAGATGCCTTTCTCCTCTACCTCTGGGGTGCAAAGATCATTCCAGTGGCTGGAGATTTTGTCCCATCTCAGTGATCTTAACAAGATACAGTTTCCTGACACACTTGAGTGAATGGGAAACCACAACCCTCCCAGCAGTCATCTCCATCCTGTTCCAACCCTAACAAGACAAACAGATTATCTGAGGGGTTTTTTTCTAAAATCAACTTTCTGGTTGATGGAAATCTTATTGGTTCTCTCCAGATTCAAGTTATGACTCTCTTCACTGGAAGAACTGCAAAATGGATTAGGCAGATTGCCTTCATGGTTTAAAGGAAACTGAAAAACCGCTTTCAGTAAGAGATAAAGTGTGGCTTTTGCCAGCTTATCGTGATGAAAAGCTAAAGAAGAGTTTCTTCAGGAAAGTACCTGCATTCACCTATTCTCCATACAGCAGCTAGAAAAATCATCCTTACGTATGAAAGCTGTCTTTAATGTTCTAGCAGACGATCCATCAGAGCATTCAAAACTAAATTAAAATCCCAAGGAGGAATAGGGGATTTAATTCTAGGATTAAGCTTTGAAGTTGCTCCCAGGAAATAAATTATTATTGGATGAGAACCAACACACCAATTATCTAGTTTACTGCTCATGCTACTGAGAGCTGCTGCAAACACCCTCAGGGATTCGCTCTACCTAGATGGTCTCATCTTTAACACAATATCCATATAAAGGCAAAAGCTCAACTACTCACATGCCAAAAAACTTAGCTTCCCAGCTCCCAGTATTGAAAGGGAAACTTTGCACTACAAATATACAGGGCAATAAGTTTCAGTCACTTAATTTCCCTGGCTTTCACCTTTTAACTTGCTTTGTTTTAGATAACAGAATAGTTAATAACATGCCACTTCTTTGCTCCGTGTGTTACAGTTGGGTCAAAGTTCTACAGTATTGGTGCTATCATAAATAAGCACATTTATTTTTCTTACACAGAAGGCTTACATGCTAGTGAAGTGGCAGGTAAGCCTTACTCCATTGCAATGGCTTCTAGACAAAACAATGGGACATTTCCAGCTTTTTATTTGCTGTTCCACAAATCTCCTCAGGCTACCCAGAATACCTCAACTTCACTTACGCAGCTTCAAATCCTTAATGCTTGTTCAATGGGACATTGCTACAACGTGAACCACCTCCTATGAAAAGAATAAGTAAAGTTACATAGCTCCAAGACTGATAAAAGTGTCTGGAGCAAAGAAGAGTACAGAGAGACATCAGAGCTGATATTTCACTCAAACTAAATGCTACCAGTTAATCAGTGCTATTATAAACTCACTTGGAACATTAAGTTACTGTGGGTAAAAAATAAATCCTTCACTCTTAAAAATATACGAGTCACCACTGAGGCCAAATCTAACAGCAGCAGTGTACACAAATATTTGGTTTTCTCCTAGAGAATGTATTTTTTGTTTAGGCACCTTATGACATAAAAAAAACTGTCATCAGAGCATCACTACTTTTTTCCTCCCAAACACATGGTTCCTATCTTTTCTCCATGGTTCCTATCTTTTCAATCCTTTACACAGGGAAACAATGTACGCAAAGCAGAGACCAAATCCCACCAACCTCCTATGCCCTCCTTCACCTGCAAGCTCTGTCAGAACTTTTGACACCATTTATTACACACAAGCACATACAGAGGGGGTATATGCAGAGAGGGGATTCACTTTAATGTCAATGTGGCAAAGAGGAGGCACTGGTTAGTGTCACCAGCTGGGCTCCCTGTCGGCACAGTTCTGAAAATCCTGTAGTTCACGACATCCTAACAGCCCCTGCTTTTGTTCAGAAAAGTTCAGGGTTGATAACAGCACCGAGTGTCTCTCTGTTCATCTCATTTCTCCTTCAGGTGAAGCAGATGGCATTACAAATAACTCACCAAGAGGGTGCAGGGGAAGAAATGGTAGAGAAGGAAAATATTATTCGTACTGACAAGGATTCTGAAAAAGGAGCAGCATGACGTTAGAAAAATGGATCACTTTTCTAACGCAGAAATATGGGCCTGAAAGCATTCCTTGAAACAGAAGTAAGAATGATTTCACCAGCAAGCCAAGAGCCTGTGAGCTGGACATGTTCTCACTAGGTTTGAGTTAGGTGCTCACTACAACATTTATTGTACATTTGCATTGACCATCTAATTTAAGACAAATGTTTTCTTTAGACACATTTTAAAGTGAAAAATTAGCTCTGTTAGCATGCAGCTGTGGTCCCCCAAGATAGCTCTTTGCCTGGGGGCAAACAGAAGAGAGATGTTAACAAGCTTAAAAGTAGCCCTGAAAATCACTGTGTCTGTGGTCAGTTGAGAGCCGGCAGCATCAGGGTCACCTGCTCCTCTGCCCATTTATTTAGCAGTCTCATTAATTGAAAAGATGGAAAAGCATGTGCTAAGCCTGAATATTCACAGTCCTGGGAGAGAATATCTGCCTACAGCAACTGAGGTTATCCTGCTGCTCCATCACCACCACACCGTCCTGAAAAAAAGAGACCAACCCCTGGCAAATTACTTCATGCAAATGGAGATAGATTTCTTTTGCTTGAGCTGTTTCCAAGTGAGCCAGCTGACTCAATAATTCAGCCCTCTTGCTGGAAGAAACATTAAGATTTCTGTCAGATTACTCTATATTCTAAAGAAAACTGCCACCTTCTTTTCTCCTTTACTTAGACATCTAGGAAGAGGCAATAAGGAAAACACCTCTGGTATACTTCAGCTGCATCTTTTAATCTACCATCAAACTCAAATGGAGGCATTTGTCTCAACTGCTTTGAAGCCCAGCAGCCCATTTTTGCTCTCATGTTAGGTCTGACCCAAACTCAAACCTCAGCATCTTGATGGCATGCACTACCCACAAAATGTTTCATGCTCTGATGTGGTTTTGGTTTGGTTTTTTTTCCATACATCAGCTGTAAACCTGATCCCAAGACCAGGCCTTACTCAAATACGTGTTCTCTTTCACCTTCACAGTGATTATGAACTCAGAGCCAGGGCTATCATAGCTGACCAGCCTCCATCCTCCAGCAAGTCTCTAAGTACGTCCTCTCCCTGCCATGTTACTTCCAGGATTCAAGTGTTGATTGTGTTTCTATGCCCTGGCAGTGGGAAAATGTAAAATATGAACACTTCCTGTGCATGGGGTAGGCCTTTTCCTCACTCCTTATTAAGCACCGAATTCAGAAAGGCACACGCTGTTCTGTCCCTCTTCCCTAATCATCCTGAGAAAATGTCCACCTAGAGCTTTGGCCACACTCTGGCAACTTTCCCAGTCCAAGGACAGAGGCTGGGCATTACAGCAAGGCAATATTTATTGGAAGGACAGCTTAAAGCAGCTCACAGTGAAAATCTTGGCTTCCTCTGGGCCTTGTAGATAGGTTTGCCTGAGTAGAGGGAAATCTGTGACTGTATTCTGTGGGTTTACAACAGGGACGTTTGTCCTTTGTCGTGCCCTTTAAGTGCAAGTACATAAAACTCCTGTGGAGTTATGGCTCGTTCCCCTGGCAAAAGAGCAGCTGGACATCTCTGCTCCAGCCCCTATGTCAGTCAGGAGTCAGTACCCTGGGCTTGATGGGCTACCAGGCTTTCTTGTGCTGACAAGGGAACCTGCAGGCTGTTGTGCCCTTGTTGGCCATGTTCTTACCCTAGGCCAAGGACAGCCATGTGTTTTCATGCTACCTGAAGGAATAAACTGCCTGGTGTCTCTTGCATGACTCAACTTTCTTAGGCCCCTATCTTTTGCCTAACAGCTTTGTTATTGTAGCACAGCCTCTGCAGAAGACAATGTCTCAGTGGCACAGACAACACAAGGGACAATCCACAACCTTATGAGGTAAAAGCACAGGGAAGAGAGGTATCACTAATGCCACTGTTCCCAGATATTTTTGTCTTCAGAAACATCACAGAGGGTCTGTGTCTCAGTTATATTGTTCCTTGTGGCAGCTCAGAGGTTGCAGAGAGAAGAGAGATGCTGAGACAGGGTAATGAAGAAATCAGTATTTGGCAAAACTATGACTTTATGTCAAGGGTCATTTAGGTGTCACACTAGGAAAAGGTTTTTCACCCAAAGGGTGGTGAGGCACTGCAACAGGCTCCCCAGAGAAGTGGTCACAGCACCAAGCCTGACAGAGTTCAAGAAGAGTTCAGACAATGCTGTCAGGCACATGGTGTGACACTTGGCGTGTCCCGTGCAGGCCCAGCAGTTGGACTCGATGATCCTTGTGGGTCCCTTCCAGTTCAGCTTATCCCGTGATTCTACAACTGGTCAAGTATAACTGTGAATTACATTCACTTCCTTTCTGCCATGGACATATGTATTACCAAAGGAGACCTTTACCTACCAGGAGTCACCCAATGCTGGTGACGTGGTTGGGCTGAGCAAAGGTAGATTTGACTTCAGCAAATCCAGCGTTGATGAAATGGCTCCTTGTTGGCCTCACTGTCTTGTGGTGTCCAGAACAGGCTACTGAAATGTCAGCAAACCCTGGGATGCTTTTACAGGTGATTGACTGAACGTACACGTTATGATAAGCCAACAGGACCTGAAGGCCTAGTGCAATGTCCATGATGGCCACACATGGCCAGAAAGAGATGCAAGAATTAGCATAAGCTGCATCATTTGGAATGCAGGTTGGTGGCAGCATGCTAAAAAAGTAACTGTCCCCAGGCAGGTAATGACAAAGAGAACTTCTGAATATGCAGGCATCCAGCACACACTCAACGTTGCCTGCATTAATGCCCATAGAGGAGGACAAACGTCCTATTCAACCATCCATTAGTCCTTATGTTATAAAGGCATATGACCCCTTTTTCTTCATTTGGTGAGCTAGCACCTCAGGTTGACAAGTTGTAGAGCCATGGGCCCAGCAGCTGGAGAATTTGTTTGACTCGAACTGTTAGTACTCCCTCTGGGACACTACAAGATGTGCAGTGACATGGGGCATATCATGATGGGATAAAAAGTGAACACCATAAGAGTGCCTACCCCTCCTATGACAGCCTCAGTGATGAACTCAGCATCGGCGGAAGCTGATAGCTGTCCCTCTGCACCCTTGGCCTTAAAGGCTGCATGCTGACAGTCTTGGATGTGTGCAAATTCACGGCACAGCAACTCAGAAGATCTTCACACGTACACAAGCACCTGTACCTGCTGCTGCTGGCCTTCCCAGATGCAGAGAACAGCATGGACCCATGGGAGTGTTAGTCCCTGCCTCCCAGAACTGATGGTCTACAGCAGGGAGGCAGGAATCTGTTAGTCACTTGCAGCTGGGAAAAAAAAAAAAATCTAAATAGCTCCTCAAAAACAATAGGGCAAGAATTGCTTTTTCTCTCTGCCTAGATATACTGGGTCCCAGAGTTGAGAATATATGGGATTCTGGAAAAGGCCTTGTCTTGGGTTGCAGTATATTCTATTACCATCTTCATGAGCTGTGAAACCAGGCGGGGCAGTGTTTCTTTGCCTCCTCCCTCCGGACCATCTTCTGTTAATGGGCACATTTGTGCCTTGCCAAAGGACTCATAGATAACGGGCTCTGGGCTATCTCCTGTTAATGGGCCCATCAGTGCCTCACCACCCCATTTTGAGATGCTCCGCCTAAGAGGGGGCACTGAACATTTCCCGCCTAGATATAATCAGAGGTTTTTCAGGCACAAGGTAGCTTTCTCCGCTGGACTTCCAGAGGACGAGAGGCTGCATCACTGGACCTTCAGGCGAGGACCAGGCCCTTTTTCCACGGGACCGCTGTTTTCACCGGAGCTGTTGCACCCACCCTGCTCACCGGGAGCCACCAGCGCTGCTGCCGGCTGTGACCAGCGCTGCTCCAGGAGGGGAAGCTGCCTGGCAGCCGAGAAGGCTGCACTGGGTGACTGTGCTGTTATAACTGCCATAGTCATTGCTGTTCATTGTTTTGTTTTGTTTTATATATATATATATTAGTAAAGAACTGTTATTCCTATTTCTCATATCCTTACCTAAAAGCCCCTTAATTTCAAAGTTATACTAATCCGGAGAGAAAAGAGTTGCATTTCCCATTTCAAAGAGAGTTTCTACCTCACTTAAACAGACGCCTGTCTTTCAAACCAAGACAGGCCTGAAAAAGACCAGAAGAAAAGCCAGCAGCCCACATCATAGGATTCATGACAAAAAACATGCAACAGGGTATGATGGGGGCTGGGTGCAGGCATCCAGGTGACAAAAAGTTAACAGCTTAGTTCAACCTATTCGCTGTTCCTTAGGCAATTCCCACTGTCTCGCTCAACCTTTATCCCCCCAAAATGCAAACTGAGTATTTTTCCTTTCTGAGCGTACTAAAGAAAGACTAGGGGACCATAACAGCTGCAGAGAAAGTCTGGCTTCAACTGTCATTATTCTAAACATGTAAATCTTCAAGGAAGAAGTGAGGAGGACTGTGCAAGTGGCTGCAGGAATCCCCATCTGAAATGGCCATACTTGGTAGAGGGCACTAGATACAAGTGGACCATTCTGGTCATCAGATGCTGGAGGCAGGCTAGTATTGAGTAGATCTCCACTAGAGAGGACACCACTGCTTCAAAACCCAGTGATCTGAAAGGACAGTTTACCTGAGAGGCACTGGTGTGCTTGAACACAGTGCTGACATGGAGCAGACTTAGCTATCTCCTGACTGGTAAGGCAGGGAGCAGGGAAACTGGTTATGATCATCTGCTTCTACAGTAATCCAGGAAACAGGTCCTTAGGCACACTAGCTGTAAATAAAGCAGCTCACAAAAAAATGCACCAAGTTATACGGTTTCTTCACTTAATGGAAACAGCATGATGAGACCACCGATACTGGGTAACTTCCTGGGACACAGAAGAGCAATTACCAGGCTGGTGACTGCCCCATCCCCCCAAACTGTCACCAGGATCTGCATTATTCTTCTCTACTGGTAGGTCTACTGCATAGAACTGAGATAACTAACCACACAATCTCAGGTCATATGATAGGCCTCAAGCCGTATGATAGCAAGCATCTTGCATACGTACAGATGATAAATGTCCCCTGGAGTCATTGCTCCAAAGACCACTTTCAGAATTTTCATCAGAAAGGACCATCTCCTTAAAAATCTGTTCTTTTTTTTTGAAGTCTGACGGAGTTCAGAACTGCTTGGTGCCTCTGTGTGCTGCAATCAAAGAAGTACAATCTCCTTCGAGGGGGTGAATAGGAACAACTGGTTTTGATATTAACTACGTATCTGACTGCCATTGCATCTGTGACATTTTTGTTTTCAAGCTTCTCTTGATGGCTGCAAAGGGAACTGCAGAGGTGCTGTATTGACTTGAAGCCTGTGGGCATCTTACAGCACAGTGACAAAGAAACAGCAGCCCCTCCTCACCACCTGGCAGTCATGGGATCACAAGATAATTGAGGCTGAGAGGGACCTCAGGAAGCTCTAGTCCAATCTCCCGCTCAAAACAAGGTCAGCTGTGAGATCAGAAGAGGTTGCTTAGGTTTTTAACCAGGTGAGTCTTGAAAATATGCAAGGATGAAGACTGCACAGCCTCTCTGGGCAATCTGTCCCACTGCCCTCCTGTCCTCAGTCAATTCCTGCAGAAGCATGGAAGTATGCTCCACAGGGTCTTTGAGCCCAAAATTCTGAGAAAGACTGTGTTGGCTGGCCCTCTTGTTTACCAGCATGCCTTCACAAGGCCATGAGGAGGCCTGCTCCGGAATCCCCACACCTTCACATTCCATATATTTCTGTAAAACTCTGGTCAGTACCAAGACAGTGTGCTCATCCTCATCTGCTCTGCCCACATCCCTGCATAGCATCAAGATGCTCACCAGCTCCCAATCCCCACCATGGTTATTGTACCCACCCTCGTCCCCCAGCTCCCCCTTCTCCTCCCAGTGAGCATTCACCAAGTCGTCCCCTCCTTGGATATTGCATGGGAATGGTGACAACGGGGTTGCCAAGCAACATGAATCCTCCAAGCAACCAGCCATGGCAGATCGAAGGAACCCATTGCAAACCCCCTCCAAAGCTTAGAGGCCTGACACCATTTTGTCTCTTAGCATCTCTTCCATCCAGCCATAGCTCAGCTCCACTCAGATCCATCCTCTTTTCTTCCCTCATCAACCAAGAGCACCATCCCAGGCACTCCTGCCATTTCCAACATAAATTATAATTCTATGCAACATACTAAAGGTCAGCTCCCTCTCATCAGACCAAGACAAATGATTCAAGTGCCCACTACCTGCCTTAAGTCCTCTTTCCGCTCAACAGGATTGTTGCAACACACGGAGTATTTCCTCCAGCCTCACCTCAATCTTTCAAATGAAGCAAAATGTTTTTATCTGCCCTTGGAAACACACCTTGTCCTTGCAAACCTTCAGCAGATGCAATGCCATGCTCATCCTGGGGAGGACAGTGGTTCAACCAGCCACCAGAGCCACAGGGCAGGCAGACCCCAGTTGGGCACTTACAGAATAAGCTCCTCAGGGGCTGTAAACCACGATGGCAGGAAACAAACACAAAGCAGCAAGATCCACAAGTGACTATTTGCTGCTCTTTATTCTGTCTCTTTTGCTTTTCTTCAGGTGCCAGTCACAGCACCTCCTGGGACCAGCACTAGTGGCTCCCAAACACCAAATTCCTTGTCTCACAATCACATAACTTCCTGTACAAGGGAGCTGGAGACAGAAGGTCATGTCTGTGCTTCACTCTCCTGGAGCTTTTAAGCAATATTGTGAGGAAATGAGAGGCAGTGAACTCTTGGAAGGCATTCATGACACTCAGGAGAAATTGAAGGCTTGGCCTTGCTGCCTGCAATCAGCTGAGTTTAGAGAGGGTGGAGATTTCAGGATGAGCCAACTGCTGTCTTCACTCAGCACAGCTGAAAAAGAGGCTCCCCAGGCTACCTTGGGCAATCTCAGAAACCACCCCAGGAGAAGGTTGAGCTCAGGGGCTTGCATGCTGGCATCATCAGCCTGGGATGTGTGGCCGTACGAGGGCAGCCCCAATAGCTAAAGGGCACGCTATTTTTACCAGGTGCATCACCATTAGGGGCTGGGATCACCTCCATGATTTGTTCCAAGTTGACCATCTAGGGACAGAAGACTTAGAGGCTGCTTCTTTCCAAGGCACATTGCCTTTTGCCCTGACTGAGGGACTTGGAGAAGGATGTTGGTTTCCAAATCGATTGCTAGGTTTGACAGGGCATGTCTACACTGCTCCATGATATAGTACACTGACATTAGATAATCCTAATTGTGGCATATGATGATGCTGATGTGGCATTGCTCTGCCATTAATCAGCCCATGTGCACTATTTGCTGATAGGAATTGTGGATTTGGTCTGCCCAGACCTAGGTTACATATATCCACCTCCATCTCCATTGGCTGTACACTCATGCCCTTCTACAGATGTATTTTAACCAAAGCTAACTGAAAGGGTTCAGATTAAGTAAATCAATCCTTCCACATAAAAAGGCTGCATAGTCTTAATTAAATTGATAACTGGGCCAACCTGAACTAAACTAGTGCAAATTTGGGTATAGACAAGGCTTTATTTTTCTTACTAAAATCATTAACTAATCTAAGCTTTGATTGGCATTAATTGCATGGTAACAAAAGTGAATACTCAGTCCAGTTTTTTAGTGTCTCTGTCTCCCTCTGGCCTCAAATATAACACTTAGAAGAACTGGACATACTCCTGAACTTGCCCTCAGAATTAGTATTTATTGTTTTCTTACCTGAAGCCCAAAGGACTCCGTAAAATTGCTGCTTTTTCCATAAAAATAACTTTATGGAAGCATCTCTACAACCATTCCTCACAGAGGAATTTGAGTAAGTCTCGCTCTTACAGAGAAGCTATAATTTCTGAAGAAGCAGCAGTTAACCAAATATTCTGTTCCAGCATCTCATCTATGGACCCAGTGTAGGGATGATGGTATTATCCTATTTTTCCTTCTCAGCTAGTTAATAGGAAATCCCCTTTCAAAGGCAATTTCCATTTTAAATCACCCACATTAAGAGAGACATGTTTAATACCAATAAATCCACTTTCTTAAAAGAGACATAGAAGCCAGGCTCATCGGCTGACTAAATCCTCTCCCCCCACCCCCATTCCTGCTTTGCAATCTGTAGATCTCGCAGAAGGGTGATCTAAGACAGCTGTAGTTAGCTAGCTACACTTCTGAGCAGTAAGCTGCTCCTCCTCGCTTTGTATTCACTCTGTGCCAAACCAAGGTCACAGGGACACGCAGAGCTAAAAGACTCTTCTTGCTGTGGGAGTTTCAGCCGGAGATGCTTGGAGGCTGGGTTTCCACACACCTCCCATGGGAGCCTCTCCTTACATCAGTCTCCCACTACAAGTCAGTGTGGGGTGAGTGCTATCTAAAGGCTCTGCAGATGAAATTACTTTTCCTCCTCAAAGCTTTTTGTAGCACACCAAGGAGAACCAGCCACCAATTCCCAGAGGGACCACTGTGCCCAAAACACATGCCCTAAGGGTCCCTTCTCATCTACGGGGACCCTACTCTATCTTCACCAGTGCTTCTGCTGTCCAGAGGGATTTCTAGCCTAATTGCTCTTGCACACAGTTGTACCACACCTTCTTTGGCAGAGAAGTGGGTGGCAGCCTTTCCGGGTCTCTCGTGTGCCTAAAGCCGCAGCCAGCAGTGTGGGCAATGCAAAGGCAATATTCCGTCAGAAGCCAGAGAACGGTGACTTCAAAGGACCCCCACAAGGTCAGGGCTGCAGTGGCATAGGTATCTCACTTGTCTGACAGGAAGAGAAGACACAGATGAATAAAGCCCCTGTTGCTTCCCCCTGCTGTGATGAGTATAAGGAGCAAAAATTACAAAGTAAGATAAGGCTTAGGGAGGAAAAAATCAAAACCAAGGTACAGCAGGAAACCTCAGTCTGGCTGCTCTTAGGGCTGCCAAGCACTGTCCCAAAGCCACCCATGTGATTTTCCCCTGCCTCATCATGCACCTCCCATATCCAGACCTCCTGCTGGCAGAAATAATGCTGTGTCCCTGCAATGGCCTCTCATGGGAGACAACAGCCAGCTCCCTTCATTGAGATGAGATCGTGACACAGCAGTAGGAATCCCGAAAATTACTCGGAAATCTTCTATCTGAAGCACATATCATTCATCATGCATTTTTCCAGTTGAAAGCCTGAAGTATTTATTTGGCAAAACAATTCTTGTTTGTTTGATAGCAAAGGAGTCCATTTGCTCTGGACACATCCCTGTTCCCCCACCAAGTACGCAGGCTCCAGCTCTGCAAGCACCCCATAGGTAGTGCAGTCATGCACAGGCATGCCAAAAACACCATCACCATCAGCAAGTACCTACCTGTGTGCCTGTAGGAAGGAGGGCCCCTCAGAGTGGTGGGACTGAGCCCAGTGACCAAGGAGGGCCCTTCAGTAATGTCCCAACCCTGCAGCAAGACCCTTACAACCAGATCCTTCCTTCCAGGATCACTGCTCCGACAAAGCCTGTTGATAGAGGAACATTTCAAAAAGAAGTTTATTTCTTTAAGGAGCATAAAGGTAAGAACAGAAGACTCTTGTTTTGTGCTTTGTTGTTTAAAAAACCTTGCCCTCATTTTGCTCCATGAGTCTGTGGCCAACTGGGCACCACTAAGCAGTAAGGACAGTTCTTCCACTGTGGGAAACCGCCCTGCCTTTACTGGAGCAGGAAGCCATCCTCCTCCTCCTCCCTCGCAGCTCTCTTTCCAGTCTAGATAGCATGGATAATTATATCTGTTTCCATGCTCTGCTTAGCCAAAATGGTATTTCTTAAACAATTCCATAAACACAGACAAGTGCACTTTGCTTTCTATCTTGTACTTATTTTCCACCTGATAATAAGATCCATTTCTTGACCTGAGAGTAAATAAACCTTAAAAAAAACCTTAATCCTGTAGTCAGTGGAAAGAAGGAGGAAGGGCAAAAACATGAGTTAGGGGAGCTTCATGGCTTTCTGCTCTGCAACTTGTCATAATAGGTCATAGCAGTTAGGTTAGATTACAACACAAGACCAGTGAATGATATGTAGATCAGGGTAAAGCATACAAAGATTAATATACATTTTATGCAACAACTTGCTTAAATACTGCTTCTAGGGAAAAATAAGTTAAGGAAACAGTGGGAGGGAGAGCACACAATCCTCATTTTCTGTTATTCCAAGACAATTTTAACCTGTTCAGTGGACAAAACATCTTGCTTGACCAAAATATTTTTGCTTTAAAAAGACGAATTAGTACCCTAAGTAACTTCTACCATGCCCCAGGGTGGAGTTAGGTGCGTGCTAGAATGTTCCTATCTGTCTGTATCTGCACTGAACTGTTAAGCAGATGCTCACTGAGGAGAAAATAGACTGCAATAAACTGGCACTGACACAGATCTGAATCGCTGGAACTGCTATGGAGATAAAATTCATTTAAGAAATGTGGTTTCCATTTCCATTTTCCTTTAATAAAAAGCTATTGAAACATTAAAAATATCTACTATTTCAAACAGCACACTATACACATAAGAGAAGAAACAGACTTCATTTTATTATGTAAAATGTAATACAGCCCGATACTGCACTTCATGGAAGAGCCAAATAAAAGTCCTTTTTCAGAGCAAAGAACAGATCCTATTCTCATCTACAGAGCTGACCAACAGTTAAGGTCTGGTCCATTTTCAAAGCCGCAGTCAATGTATGAGGACACACCACAGACCCCAACAGGAGAACAGCATGTGGGAAAGAAGAGAGCATACAGTGCAACACACCCAAGTGGAGATCTCTAGCTATGCTGGCAGTGGACTGCCCTTCATCCCTCAATCAGCCTCCTCTTTAGTCTTACTCTTGGTGCTCTATCCCAGTCACTGTGCCGTGGGAGCCAATACATTCTCATAACTTTAGCAGAGAATGCTCTTCCCAGAGTGGGGCAAAACCCTTAAACAGTCAATTCTTTGATCTTCATGCAAATCTCCCCAAGTTCTGCCCAGGCTGCTTCAACAGCATGTAATGAGCTCCTGTCCTGTGCAATGAGTAGTCACGACAAAACCCCAAAATTACACAGATAAATCATTGTCTCCTCTCATGATACTGAGAACAGTAATTATTCTGCCAAATTAACCTGCCTCCAAATCAAGCCTTTGGTCCTGCACTCTAGGAAGATTTAAGAGTATGAATTTGAAGTACCCTTATTACTCAGATGAGATCAGAGGCAGGAGTGGAAAGCTATAATGGAGAGCTATATGCCCTGTATCCCCTCCAATAGCCTATGAAAGCCAGGCTGACAGCTCCAGAGCTGGTGGTTAGTTGTCACACCAGCCTTCCAGAAATATGTGAAACCTGAACAGATACAGCACCCTAAATGCCTCTCATTATGTACCAAAAAGAAACATTGCCATGCTAAGCTGCTAGATGATCAGATCTTCTTTAACAATGTGAACAAAGATCATCATGGACACTATAAATAGCTGCGTAATTTCAACTCTGAAGAAAAATCTGAAGAGACTTTTAAATACAATTTTTACTGGCTATGATCCCTCCACACTCCACCTTGCGTATTTCTCCTGGGAAACATTCAGCATCACAGTGCCCAAGTCCCATCTCTTCCCGGTCCCTTGCATTCACTGCCTTGCACCACCATGTTGTACAAGAAACATTGTCCAAGGTGAAACATCATCCTTGTTGCTGCAGAAGGTTTCCAGGTCACTAGCAGAGAACGGCAACCCAGAATTAGCAAGAACATATAGATTGCCAGAAAATTAGTATGAGGCTCATAGCTATACTGAGTTTTTGGTCTCTAGGAAGGAGCTCAGCAGCCATTTCCTTATAGCCACACTTTGAACGCTCTTGCAGTGGCGCAAGGAAAGCCAAAAATACCAGTGGTCTTTTCAATAACGCCTTGAAAAGTATTTGTGATGGAGAAGCCGCATTTGGGGGAGGTCCCTGATGCAAGACCCTTTAGGTTCTTGGAGAGCAGAAGGGGCAGGCTGCTCCACAAGGAAAAGTGAGAAAAGCTGGGCACTGCAGGACCACACCATCACCAACACAGGCACAGCACCTGCACAAAGCCAATACAGCAGTCACCTTACAACCACAAATCAAGTCCAAGGTCAGTCCAGGAAACAGCAAGATTCATCAAAGCTGTGCTGCTCACTGCACAGCTCAGGCTCAGAGCAAGGCTGAGGCTAAAGGGCACCCCCAGGCCAAGAAGCAGTGAGGGTGCATGGGTGAGGGTTCCAGGTGAGGTGCTCAGGGCAATTGCAGCCCACCAGAGCAGTGGGGCTTGGCAGCAGCTCGCAATACTCAGTTTCCCATGTATGGGCCATGAGTCAGCTTCCATGGCTGCTGCTCCAAGTTTTTCACCTAGCAACAAGACAGACGGATGGATGGGGGGGTGTTAGGAGAGATGCTGAAGCAAAATGAGATGAGAAAGACAGAAACTAAATTGTCAGGGAGATTAAGAGAAAGATGCGGTGCCTGAAGCTGCTTGAGCTTCTAAAGGACAAAGTTCGTGGGCAGCAGAGTCCCTTCTGCACTTCAGCCTTCCTGAGAATGCATGAACACCTCTCACGGGGTGAGGGACGCATGCAGCTCTCTCTTGAGCCACACTGCAGGTCCCTGGGCTTCTGTGCTTTGATCTGCATGTCAAAAGCTCTGCAGCAGCTCATCTGTGACCAAAGGCTTTGTCATTTGCAGTGCATGAGCTTACCCTGAATATGCTTCTCACCAGGCAGCACAAAATGCTCTGTCAAGGGCTAGCCACGAGGCAGTTCTCGCCATGCCCACTCAGGAATGGCATAGCTGATTTTTAGCTGGTTGAACTGGAGCCACTGGGAGGGTTGGAAGGCATGACACCAAGAGCTGCCCAGGGGACTGGCTCCATCCAGGGCCAGAGCCCTGTACCCTCCCCCAGGACACACCATGCTGCAGCCTTTCCTGCTGGTGGCAGGCTTAGGATCAGGGAGAATAGCCAAGCTGCTACACCACCTCTTCCCAGAGGAGAGGGTGCTCTCAGAGACTTGAGGGTCAGCACTAGGAAAGGCTGTGCCTCCTCAAGCTCTAAAAAAAGGACTTTGTTCCCGCTCAGCAATTTTTTCCCATCTGGGCTAAATCCACTCTTAGAAAGAGATAGCTCTATCTCCAGGGAAACAGGCTCTCTGTGCTCACAGGGACTCAGCCAGCTCCCCCTTCTCCTTTTGCTGTGGGGTCATTCGGCAGCGAGTCTGAGGCACCCAGGCACCATGGGGCATCGGCCTCGTAGGGCCACCCCAGCTCTGGAGCTCTGTGAGCACAGGATGCTCCAAGGCAACATGTGCTGGTCTCTGTGCTGGAGCCACACAGGACCTTCGTGAGCTTGCCCAGCTCTGGAGAGCTCACACAGAAGTGATTACAAAGATTGACCATGCTCAGAAGTCTCCCATTACTGAGACTGACTCGTGCAGTTTGCTTTGAATCTTTTTATTTGCCAAAAATAGCTTCATGTTCTCAGCACCAATATTCTTTGCAAAATCACTCACTGCCCTCCTTCTCGCCACAGAGAGACAGACATGTCCTGCTCCCCAAGAAGTCCTCCCCAGCTATTCTACACCATCCCTGTCCCCCCTGACAATTGCCCTCCATCCTCTCCCCTTCTGGCTACTGCAAGTCCATGGGATGCTTTGGGCAAGCTGGGGAGCCAAAACAGCTCTGAGGGAGTCAGGGTGACATGACAACAGCAGAGGCCATTGCAGGGCCCCACAGGCCCCTTTTGCAGTTAGCTCGGGCCAGTTATCTCCTCCCCATGCCTGCCCAGTCTCTGGGCAAACAATTCATGTCATGGTAGAGGAAGGTTTCACCTAGCAGTTTTTGTTTTCCCTCTCTCTAGGATCAACCCTCAAATCTGAGACCCAAGGAAATTACCCCAGCAGCTGCATTTTGGGGCTCTGAGAGAACTGTTACTGCACTAGCATCTGAGCTAGAAAGGAACCAAGTCCACAAGAGTCTTCTGAGCTCTAGTTCCCCCACCCATGCATGGACATAATACTTCTCTTATAGGTATTGTCCCAGCTAACCCACCCTTCCCTACTTTACGGACCAATTTCCACATCTGTGACCGCTGCTCCTTTGCTTAGAAGCAGAGACAGCCAATGCACCCCACACTGCGTCGCAGGAGAGTTATAGCCAGGTTTCCACACAACCCTGACATCAGGTGTGCCCTGCTGGGGCCGCAGTCAAAGAGGAGCTCACATGGGCAGTGCACACACTGCCTTCCTACGCCCTCGACTCTGGGGCAGAGCACGGTGCAGGAGCCCAACCCTGGCACAACGCGCGCCCAGAGTTCGTTGCAGGATCTGTGCCTTATCTCGCCTCAGCATCTGAAAGCAGACTTTGGCTAAGTCCTACATGCTGCTATTTAAAGAAAGCCAATTTGTATTCATTCTGCTCGCTACATTCACCAGTTGTTCTGAATTGTGTTTGAAGCTGAAGGGAAGAGGAAATGTACAACAAGAAAAAATTATACACTGGTAAATTTTGTGCTAATCCCTTCTCCTCCCATTATCGCTTCCCCTTTTTTTCGGGTTTCTTTTTGTTTTCTGTGTTTTATGTATTATTAGCTTTAGCATAATTTTGACTGAGAAAATACGTAGCTGATAGGACGGACTAATTACACTACCTAGAAGAATTAATTACACCATCTGTGACTGACAGTGGAGCCTGACTTGTTGCTTCCTGGTAGATGGAGCTACAACACCAGCTGCCCCGAATATTTCCCTGTAGAAGGCAAAGGAGGAATTACTGTAGGAAGCATCGTTTAAAAGCCATTACTTCTCTTCTTTAGCAATTTAATGTCATTGGGTGACCTAGCCTGGCTGGCCGAGTCACGGATGAGGCTCATTTGCCTTCCCTTGTGATCTTTCTACAGATATTTCTACACATATCCTGGCCCTCTGTCACTAGCAATTAGGGGGCTCAGTCAATCCTAAGACGTAAAATGGGCCAAGGCCCATTTTCAAAGCAAGTGGCAGTGTGACTCATGTCCCTAGAGCTACCCTCCTCTTCTACCCCTTCACATTTCCTGGAACCACCTCTCTGGACTAAGCCATCCGTGAGCTGGAGCCAGGCTTTGCCTGCAAGTTGGCACAGCGTAAATACGTTTTGGGGGATGCACTAACAGTGTGATGGTCAGGATCATCACAGGACATCCAATGCCCTGACTCTGCCTGGTGTTCTCACAGAGACTCCCAAGATCAGCATTTGCTGTCGTTCACCAGCTCTGGGTGGGAAGGGAGGGCAGGCCGTTCCCTCAGCATTCACTGTGCACGGACAAGAAGCCACCACACCTCAGGGGAAGCAGGGAGCTGGAGGCAGTGAGGTTTTGCCTTCCTGGAAAGACTGCATCTGTTACATGTTCACCCGTGGAGTCCCATCTGCCTGCTGCTGGCCTGCCATCAGCAATGGACTCCTGCTGCAGCCCTGAAAGGACCATGGCAACTTCGGTGTCTGCAGCCAGCTGAGGATCTGTCCTGGTTTATATCCTGGCTAACAACGGGCCTGCTGAAGATTGTCGTGGCTGAATGTGGGTGATGGAAGATCTGCGCAGATGCACATCCTTGAATGTGTGTTTTCAGCTACGGGAGAGGAGTCGTGCCCACATGGGGCAGGAAATTTTCAGTAGTCATGCTTTAAGGTAGCTGTTCCTGCCCTTTTTGCCTCCAGCTCTGCTGCAGTTCTTTTCCTCCCACTCGTCTTTTAAGCCCACTCAATTTACACAGGCTAAGCTGCAGTTACGTTAGAGCAAACCTCCTGCCTGCATAAACACATCCCTAACCAAAATTCAGGACCCCCAGCATACAACTGTACGTATATCCCCTTGCTATTATTTGTCAGGCACACATCACATGGACAAAAAACCTCCCTTTCCAGCCCTTGATCCTTGGTTTTAACTAGGGATCCAACTTCTCTCAGTGCTGAACAACTTAGTGCAGTGATCCTTAGCCTGAGAAACCTGAATTCTTCTCTAGATAATCAAGGAAGAGCTCGAGAGATCCACTGAGACCTCATGTTTGCCTGACTCAGTTTCTGCCCTGGGTCTTGAACAGCATCCAAATCGTATTTGGGTTAAGCTTCTAGGAAACACACACTAGCAGGACACAGACAGATCCTGGGGAATTCCCAGGCACTCACAGGGGAGGTGAACTTTATTTTGGAACTGACACTGGGAAAGGTCTCTGATGGCAACAAAGGAGTTCCAGTGCACAAAGATGCTCCGGCCTTAACCTGTAGGCTGGGTGTTGAGAACAGCCCACATCTCTCTAAAGGGCTTTTTTAACATCATGAAAGTCCTTGGTGGGTGCTGAATTAACAAGGTACTAGTCCTGCACTGCCAGAGCAAGGACTCCCGTCTGGCTTACAAAAAATATTTGCATAGATGCATTTCACATGGGACAAACTTCCTGAAATCCTTCTCTTCTGGAAAGGAGAGAAGCTACAAAATTCTGTGGTTTTTCTTTCTTCCTCCCCAGATAATCCTTGTGCCTCTCATTCCCTTTAAAAGAAATTCTCCACCTCCGACTTGGGAGTCCTTTTCTTTACAGCCTGTGGCCACTCCCAGCTCCAAGGACATGCCACCAATTTCTCTTGGAATGACTATTTTCTGCATCTTGTCAAGTTCTGTGTACCTGGGTGAAGGGTGGAAGAAGAGCAGGCTGGAGTAGAGATGGAGAGCAGAAAGGAGATGTGGCAGTGAAGAATGAGGAACAATAAGCCAGAGAGGGTCCAAGGAAAGGGTCTCTATATGAAGTTAAAGGACATCTGATGAAGGGGAACAGTCACTGGGGAACAAGAGGAAAAATCTGGGGAACAACAACAGCAATGCAATGAGTGAGCAAAATGAGAGAGGAAAAGAGGAGCAGATGCACGGAGGAATGACAGGGAGATGCCAGTCTGCTGTTTGCAATTCTGGAAATAGTGACGGAGTGAAGGATTTGGACCTGCTACAGGGTATTCAGGCACACGTTTTTCAAGAAGCTGTTCCTGCATTTTCAGCTGGGTATTTCTGCAACCTTGAAATGTCACTTTATTTCTTTCTACCTTCACTTACTTACCTGTCATTTATAGGCAGTGATAATATTTCAGTCACAAGAGCATGGGTATACTTAAGCAAAAAGCTTCAAGATCATGGGTGAAACTGCAAAGTATTGTTACATTTAGTCAGATTTCACACATGTACAGACATGCTCAAATGACCTCATATATCAATAACGACATGTATGTAGATTCAAATATATCACAAAGATACGTATGCCTTATTTATTTAGGCCAAGCTGACATTTCATGGTTGCCTAGTTACCAGAGAACAATAATGAGAATCTGCTCAGTATATATTGCACGATGAAGGGAACGGAGAGGGCAGATGGGTATCATGTCAGACACAACCACTTGTCGGGTAGGTTAGCCCTTTTGGTGGGAAACAGAGAAAGGCAAAAGAGATCAGAGCTGAAAGGAATTCAGACAGGGAAGCAATAAGCTGGGGCACATGGTATGTGCAGTTCTTGGGATTCCCATGGCACATCTCTGAGCAGGAATCAAAGCTCAGGTCACTGGAAGTTGTGAAATGTTCACTACTTTCATGATGTATTCCAGGTCTCAAGTTAAACAGACATTAGCAACATTGCAAGTGGTTACAAAATCTGCCTTTACTTACACCTCCTTTACAGACCTCCACCTTCATCCGCAACAGTACTGGTATCCTTTCTTCAAAACAAGTATCTTTTCTAACTGTAAGGAAGAAGGAGGTTTTGCTGGTCAGAACAAAAAAGCACCACAGTAATCAAAAGCAGAAAAAAAATGCATTTTTCCCTTCCAACTGCATTAATTTTCTTCAAGATTTGCCTCCACTGCAGCTCCCAACCATTTCAAAATTTGCTTGGCCTGATTTTGTAAACTCGTGGAGGAGCCTTAAGGTTCAGAAACTCATCTGATTGTTTCACTTCATGCTAATGGTAGTCTGTGCAAATTTTTGGATGGAAAAAAATCTTTCTCAGATTGATATCTTGTGTTGCCAGATCTCATACAAGCTCAGAAAGCCTAATGACGGAACTTGAATTCATCCCAGGACACCCTGAGAGTGGTTTATGGTTCAACATTCCCTTTGGAATAGAGATTCTGGAGTTCAACCTTCCCTGAAGGCACTTCTAATAGCAGACAAAGAGGTTAAGACAAAATTAAAGATATAGTGTATTTGCCGCTATCCCTATATTAAAAATAGAACTGCTAAGCTTACAGAAAACCAGACTTCTGCTATAGTTAAGCTGCCAGAAGTTCACTCTCTGCATCATCCAGCTTGAAAGATGCCAGAATACCATCCTTGTACTAGAGATCCAAATCTCAGGCAAGACCCTTGTCCGGGGTTTTTCTCAGACACATACTGGATATGTTCTTTACCTTAAACACATAGCTCCCTCACAGAGTTCCACCAAGAGTTAAGGCTTCTTTCCATACTGCTCAATCTCCAAGAACTCCCTATGACTCATAACATTAATATTTAATCAAGCTATGTTAACATTTCTTCCAAATGATTATTGACTGTCCTAACTTTAGAGATGCTGTTGTTGTCCCTTGATCATATCTAGGAATAACTCCTGACAAGATAGTTAAAAAACCTCTTTGCTGGTGAAGTCAAACACCAATGTTTAACTTGGCTCCAAACAAGCCATTTTAATATTCTTAAAGAAATACTGCTAAGACTGTCAAAGCATGTCTGGTACCGGACCCAAAGGACCACCCAGCCCAGTGCTCTGAATACAGCAAGAACCAGAAAAGGCTTAGGAAAAGACAGCGCAAATATACAGTGATCCTTCTCCCACTGTATTCTCCCAGCAGCCAGATATATGTGGCTGAGAGTTTCCTGAGCCAAAGATCACATCTGCATCAATGAGTTTAGTAGATCTTAATGGCCTTCTTTTTTTTTCCATAAATGTGTCAAGATGCTTATAGAACTATTTATAATTTTGCCCTTCACACCATCCGGTGAATTCCACAATTTATGCATGCACCAGATGAAAAAAAAGCGCCTCTATTTGATTTTGACTGATAAATTTACCGGGGATTCCTACTCCTCATACTAAGAGAAAACAGTAATTTCCGACCGATCTCTGTGATCCTCCTAGACCCCTGTCACGCCCTACTCAGACATCTCTTTTCCATGCTGAAAGCCCTAACACCCTAACAAATAAAAGGGAGGGTTCAAATCTTGCTGCCTTATGTACTGAGATACGGAAAAGCATGCAGAAGTGTAGAAAATTTTTTATATATATATAGTATGAAGTAGATATACATTACACAAATATATTAATGAGATTAGCACATGCAGTCCATTGCAGGCTCTTGACAAAGACTGGGTAGAATGGCAAATAATCAACCCTGGGGAGAACAGTGCTTGGGACAAATCACGCTTGTCCACTATGGAAGGATGGCGTTACATCAGAGCAGTAAAAGCAAACATTTTTTCATAATTCAAATCAGTTTCAGCTCTGATAAACTGATCCCAGAATCAGCTGTGCTGCCACAGACATCAGATATCTGCTGTATTTCTATCCAGCCAATTACCAAGCCTGTTACACATAAAGCTGGAACCCACTCAGCAAAAGTGGCTCTAGTTGCCTGAAATCTGATCTAAATTACAGCTCCAGCAAATTTTAGATCAAGCTTAACTGAGAAAGTTTTAAAACTACCTTGAATTTTGGAGGCATATTCTCCAGGTCTGGAGTTTGGGTTTTTTTCTGTACTCATATACCCAGGTAAGTACAAAATATTGCTTTTTAATCCCCTCTGCAGGACAAAAGTTGCCTCACTAACCAACCTTCTGGGCTGTGCCATAAATCATGCTGAGAGCCAAGTGCACAACATATAGGAGCTAAAGAAACTGCAAAAGAAAGGCAAAGACCTGAAAATGTCCACTGGCAAATTATAACTGAACATAAAGCCTATACCCTCAAAGGTTGTGGCAACTAAAGTCAGATGCTTCTGAGATATTGAAGTGACCCTTGACTATTACTGTCTACCTATTTAGCAAGGCTTATTTACTTCATGTTCATCATGCAATCTGAAATCATCCAATAATAACTATTCTAAATAAGTCAACCACGTTTTCATATTTAATGTACATACTGCAGCTAAATAAAACCACTTTTGAGGGGTAAATAATTGCAGAGGAAGAGAAAAATTCAAGAGCGTAGGCTATGAAGATGCACTTTCAGCTGAATTTTTTTAAAAAGCAATTAGTTGAGGCAGAGAAGCAGGAAAACTGTTCTTACATGGCTAAATCAACACCAGAGGAGGGTTTCACACTAACTCTGGTAGATAACAGGAAGAAAGCAAGGTGGTACATGAGGGGAGGGGTGGGAAATAGGTTATAGTCTAAAAGATATAACAGACAAGAGCAAGTGAACCATAAAGTTGCCTCATGCTGAGTCTAGAGGCAAGTCCTTTAAATTCCCCTGTTGAACAGCTTTTGCATTTCTAGTGGGGGGGTAGAACTTACAAATATGGTATTGTAAGGATTAATAGTGTGAAGAGGTTTAGGAATGTAAGTGCAGTACAACCAGTGAAAAAACCCAGGAGCTGGACTCCAGAAAAGTCACTACAAGGTCTTCATATTTTTCCCTCTGGAAAGGCTGCTGTGTTTGAACCGACTTTGGAGTGCTTGATTCCCAGCTCCCCAGCATGTAACACTCACAGAGTCACCAGCATTCCCAAAAGCAGATGGTGACTTTGGATCACCTCTGCAGTGACTCTGGCCACTCAGAGATGCAAAAAATCCAGCTCCTCCCCACAAGTGTCAGTAATTCCCTCTACTCCGTGCACCTCCTCATCTGCAAGACCAGCAGTGAATTATTAACTTCTCAGCCCCGCCACTCCTGATGTTGTCCCAGCTCACAGGAATTACTTCCTACTTCTTCTCCTTACTCCTTGGCCTGCCTCTGCTGAGATTCCTCTTTACTCTACAATCCCTACACCACAGCCTACCACATAGGTTGCAGTGAATCAAGGTGGAATAGGATGGGGTGAAACTACACAACCTCAACAGCATTCAAGACTTCCTGATTCTCTCCTGCCAGGGAGAGAGAATGGTTTGGAATCCCACTTTTCCCCTTTTCCACAACTAAAATGCTAAAAGTGAGTGGAGTTAACTGAAGTCAACCCGTTTTACCCGAAGGTGACAAGGGAGGAGCACTGCACAGAGTATCTGCTCCCCCCACTGTCTGCCCACAGGAGGTCCACTGTCCTTCCTCCCAGTTTAAAAACAGTTTTCCAGTCTTTTTCAGAATCCACCAAAAAACAGTAGCCACCTCCTCAATGAAACTAGGGTAATGGCTGAGAGCTGTGAACTGTCCAGAGATGTAAGGCAGCACAGATGCAGACCACAGAGAAATAGTGTGAGGTGATAAGGGGCCCTTTTTCAACCAGACCAGACAGGTGGGCAGGCTAGGCAAGGCCAGAAAAGGGTGTGAAATAATGAAACAATGCAAAACTCACCTCCCGAATCACACAGGAATTGCTCCATTGGAGAGAAGAGGAGAGCAAACCTGGAGAAAGATGTTGCAATGGACAAAGAGGATCTGAATTTCAAAAGTAAGGGTTTTTCTGGAAGTACAATTGAGACAATTGGTATGTGCAGGTCACACACATTATCCTACATGTAATGACACCACCTTGGGGTCTGTTCCCACAGAAATAGCCCAGCCTGGATTTGGCCAGCAGTGGATGAGCAGCATGAGGAAACAAAGCAGGAGCTGTGTTGGTGGCTCTGCAGATAGCGCTCTGTCACCAGAGACAGCTCTGGATGAGCACATCCCTGAAAGACTGTATCTGAGGATGCTGTCTGCCAGATGGCCCCAAATTCTTCCCAAGGCTTTAGAGTTTGTGGTGATTTCATCCTTTTTTAGGACTATGAAGCCCTGCCTCATGCAAAATGAGGCTTTGCCTGCTTTTTAAGCAGTGGTGAGACAGTGTCTCCAAGAGCTCTCAGCACAGGAGACTGGAGTTTCTATCCAGCATTCACAGGTAACTCTGCTCACACCAAGGGCAGCTACCAAACACTCTTATTTCAAGTGGGGATGAAGCATGTCTCCCCAGCTAGTAAGAAATACACCCTGTGGAGAGGCAGGCTGGTTCAGGAAAATGGTCATTTCAGGAAAAGGCCAGGAAGCAGTGGTTTGTAAAGCCAGAGTGGTCGAGGACTACATCTGATCTCAGGGGAGGAGGACACCACCAAAGCAATTTGATGTGCAAGGGACCAGAAGTGATAAAAAGGAAGAAGAAAGAGGAGAAGATCAAGTGGAAATAGGAGGATGCTGAGGGGCAGAAAAAAACAGCAGATGAGATGGAAAATGCAAGCTGGATAAACGCTATTCTATCCCCCCTCCTTACTGAGCAAAAGCACTTTGAAAATAAGTCATTATTATTATTATTACAAACATAAAGAAATAATCCCACTTTTGCTCTATCATCTGTCCATTTGGTTGAGAAATGTCAGATGCTCAGGGAGGGGAGGAGGAAAAGTTGACATCAGACGACATCCATTTGTAAAATTGTATCTGCCAGTTTCCCAGCATCTGTGGTGATCTGTTAATATCAGGAGTAAATGTGAAAGGTTAGACAGAGGGGAGCTGGGGGTGGAGGAATGATGATTTTCAGTTCTCCCCAGTAATTCTTGGCACAAGAGCCAGCACTTGATAACGAATTGACTCAGTCACTAACTCACATAGGCTCCCTTTCTAGTAATGGACTCCAGTCTCATTAGCAAATACAATTGACAGTAAAAATAAACACACTTGCACCCTCCCCCTCGTGTGCTGCTGACACAGCCTTGATTGACGGCTCTCACAAGTACATCAATGAAAGGAGAGGACAGTTGCTGTTATCAGTCAGCTTGAACACGGAATGAAGCTAATAATAATATCTTACTTTTACACAGTTTCTTTCTGTCACGATCCAAAGCACCATAGAAAACAGAGCAGTCTAGCAAGCTCTGAATGGTTTGCAGTAAGTAATTCTGAGAAGGGACTCTCATTTTAAACTTCTCTGTTCAGTTGCTCAAAGGAGCCATATTTTAAATTTATTAATTTTCTGCTAGCACTGACAGTGAACAATACCCAGAGTTAACAGCCTAGAAAAGAGAACAACAGAAAGCAGCCAGGCTTTGTTTTGTTTGCAAAATAAACAAATCTCAAACAGTTCCTTTGGTTCTGAAGCACGACTGCAAATACCTGGGCCTCATCCTAGTGATGAAGTATTCTGGCAAGTCTCAGGAAAAATTTTCAAAGATGTTATGCCTGAGTTATCTGAGAATGAAAGGGGGAGAGATGGAAGAAATTATATTTACAGCCTTTAAACAAATAATTAATCAGATCTTTTTGCACTACTGAAGTGCAAGTAGTTGAGATGACACCTGGGTAAGGAATTGTCTTCACACCAGATCATAATGAAGAAAAAGATATTCATCATTTCAGAAGTGTGTCTAGGCATTAGCAACATACACATGCAGTAACACCACAACATTATACACAGAAAATGCCTGGCAGTCTGAGATGGCAGATGCAGTTTTATACAGAAGCAACCACTTCCCATCAAAGATTATACATTGCAAAAATTCCAGCAAAGGGCCATTATGCACATACTCCACAGGCTACGTCTGAAGGCACTGTTTAGATCAAGAGCCGTACGTACGTCTCCCAGCACGCAGTGCTCAGTATGCATTATCCCACTTCACGCTACTCACTGCACAGATCCTCCTGCCTGAACTGTCAGCTGCAATCTCACCGAAAAGGGCAAGAGAGTTGAACCCATTCCCCTCATGTTTAATATCATGGAGTCTGGAATGCAGTTTCACTCCTTGGTGAGAGCGTTTCTGACAAGGCCCCACATTTTCCACAGCAGCAGAATTTTCAATGGAATACATTTTATTTCCTCTTAAACTGCAGGACTGCATTCTTCAGGTAATGACATTCTACTCTAAGATTGTAAAGAAACCTTAAAATACCAAAGAGATGTAATCTGATGCCATGCTGCCCTCCTGAATCCACAATCAGCATGGAAGCATCCTTTTCCATTCTCCTCCAGGGAGGTTTTATGCCTGAGCCAGCTTTGTGGCTCTTCAGTACACGTGAGAAAGGCATAAAATCTTCTCTTTTCCTTACTGGCATCTAATGCTAATTAAAACAAAATTATTTGTTCTATTAGGTTTGCTTTAATGGAGAAAACAGATGAACAAACCAGGGGTTCCTTAGACCCAGTATAGACACTGGCTGATTTACCAAACCCCAAGTTACCATTGCTTCTCTCACTGCTTTCCTTCTCTCATTGCTTTTCCCCATCGGCTGGTTCAGCAGTGAACAGCAACCAGCACAAAAGCTCATTTCACATTGAAAATCAGAGAGATGCCACGCAACACAAATTCAATGTAACCTCAATATTATTAATGAAAAGAACACAGCATTACCCAAAACACTATAATTTTATATGTAAATACTTTTTTTCAAAAGAATTCTTCTACAAATTGCACATGCTCTGCAAAGTAAGGAGTTGTCCAGCAGCATTAAAACCCAGTCACTGGGTCTTGGGTTTTGTTTCTAGCAGCTGGATGGCAAGGCCATCACAGACCTGGTTCCTGCAAATATTCCAGCCTGGCTGGTTCTTGCCCAGTCACTTCTTATTCCTTCTGCTTACCCAGCACATTCCATCTACTGCCATATGTTTCCCAGCAATGCTTCTATACAGTAGTCTGTGGACATCAGCTTGTGGACTTAAAGGAAAGGGCATCAAACTCAGCTCAGCTAAACTGGCAGTAATGAGTGGTATAAGGGACTGGAGATGGCCAAAATCTCAGTCCCTTAGAGGCTGAAGATAGGATTTTCTGCATGAACAAAGGTCCTGAGGAAACTGAGAAAAAGCGAAAGGGTTTCTTTAGGAAGGAGGAAGAACGGGAAGGAGAAATGAGCCAATCCCCACCTATAAGTTGAAACCATCAAGAACACACCTATTCTTCCTGAATGCTTTGATGTAGAGATTGAATGCTACCATTTTTCGTTCCCAGTCTAACCGTGACACCATGTTTTGCACAAAAGCCCATCTGTTGTTGATGCTCAGTGTGCTCGACAGTTCTCTCTTCCCCTCCACCACAAGCTGTTGCTGTGGGGTTCAGTTCTCCTCCTCCCAAATCTCATTTGCTTTCTGCAGCCAACAAACTGCAGCTCTGAATGACTCCTAAAGAGAACAGAAGACATGCAGCTTCTGATCTTGCCAACTGAAGAATTTGCTTTGTAACCTTTACCTTTTTTCTTCTAGCATACAGGAACTTCTCGGTGTACAAGCACCCCTTTATTTTTGTACCCAACTGCCCCAGATTCTTGCTCCTCCTACTTCCTGTGTAGCATTCAGCACATCCTGCCTGCTGGGACAGACCCTTCTGACAACATCAGGTGAATACAATAGGAGAAGTTTTATAATAGAAAATGTTGTTTGTTTTAAATCTATATTTATCATGCAAGTGTGCAATAGAGAAGATTTAATTAGCCAGTGAAGCTCGCCTTCAGTATTCATTTTCATGAATACAGTAAGAGTTTTGATGCATGACTTCAGGCTGCTTCAACAAACAAAGAAAACACACCATGAAATTAAGAAACATAATAATATACAAGAGAAGACACTTGGCTGCTGTTACACATTTCACTGAGAAATAGGCCACCACCAAACCTGGATCAAGCTGCCTAAATCTGGGGATATATTTTAATTCAGATCAAATTTTTGCACTGCAGTCCCAGTTAAATGCTGGAAAGCAGTTAATTGCACGTCAGCTGCTGCACAGGACCCTGGGCAAAAATGAGGAGAGAGAAGAAAGCATGGGTGACTAAATAAATGACCCTGATGTGCCACATTAACAAAACCCCAAGGTTGTTTTGCATTATTTTGACAGCAAGGGCTGCAAAAAGACTGCTGTGCCAACCAAGACAACACCAGAACACAGCATGACCCTGCCCATGTTTCTGCCATGCTCCCTCTTATGGGTCTGCACAGACCTGAAGCAGACTCACCCAGCAGCACAAGTGCTCACACTGCTCTTTAGAGCTGGTCCTGCTGGTATCAGTGATGTGGTGCAGACGAGTAACACTAAGAATCGGCATCAAGAGTCAAAGCTGACCTCTTCTAAGCAGCTGCAGAATGGCATCCTTTGGATAGCCAGGCCACTTCTCAGTGAAGGAGGTCTTCAGGTCTTCCCACCTTTGATCCAGTTCTAACTCTGTCCCACGTATCTTGCCTGACCTTCTCTGATGAACAGAAGTTAAATAATACATTTGACTTTGCAGGTGTATCATAAGGATTCATTATTTAACATTTACACTTCCCTGTATGCACTGCTGTGTAATGCCATTTATTATCTTTCAGTCCTCCATTCATGTTCAGAGGAGGAATCAAACACAAAAACCCAGTTTCAGACTACCCAGAGGAAAACTATCCAGCCCAAATTTCTAGAAACTGCTTTAAATTTTATCTACCATGATTTCTAGATAATAGGCTTTTCTCCTAAGTTTCAGAAATGCTGGTAACATGCAACCTGAAGGAGCAGCACTGCATCAGCAAGCTTTACTGGGCATGGTTCTGCTGGCAAATTCCTTGCAGCTTTACTGTGCTTGCAGCACCCATTAATGCATGACTGTCTTTCCCATTACCACTTCCACATAGCACAGAGTGAGAAAGAAAATAGCACCTGCTGGCAGACACCTGGGGTTTGCATCCAGGTGTGAGCAGCTGGGGCTCTTTCACGTGACTCAGGTTATGAGGGAGCAACGTTTGGAGCATACGGATGAGGAGCAGTGTGGGAAGGTCTTACCAAAACTGGCTCTGTCACTTCAGGGCTGAAGAGAAGATTTCATTCTCCAAGAGCTGCCAATCTAGTACTTTTCTGCTAGTGATAATATTTCCTAAGTTTATTTTTAAACTTAGTGAAGTATGTGCTACCTAACAATGTATGTCTCTTCGGTCTCAGGGAAAAAGAAAAAAATAAAGAAAAAAAACTACTGAATATCAAGCACTGCAAGCCAGAATCAGGTATAACCAAATTATAGCTTAATATGTTCAGGTATTCCATTTAGAGCTTCTGATCTTCCAAGGAAATAGGTTTTCCCCACTGAGAAATGTATATGCAGTGAAATTAAAGCAACTTTAGCCCCATGTGAACCAAAAGTAGGTTGGGCATCTATTTTAAATAATCACCCAAACGTTAATTTTTCATAATGGAAGGAATACCTAGGAAGAAAGGAATATTCTCTTCTTCTAACCCATATGTTCACCTCCAAACTACTGTCTTTGCTGCTCAAGCCTGGGGTATAATATAGCACATGGTTATATGCATAAAACCCAACTGCTGCTATTTGCCGTCTTTAGAGATGGGGCAGGGCACAAGTGGCTTAGAGAGTCCTCTTCCAATATTTGGAGCACCATCCAAGTGCTATCTAGCATAACAGGAAAACAAGATGCCCGGGGTGAGGGAAGAAAACCCAAGCCTTGAAGCTCAGACCCTTCTTCCATCTGAAGTCCATCCTCCCTCTCCCCTTCCTCACTTGGGAGGCAGATCCTCAGGGAATGCTGGCATCCCAGGTGGCCACAGGGGCAAGGAGCTGCATCTCAACTGGTGTGGGACTTCTCCTGCCACCCCACACTGGCCCTCCATGAACAAGAGGGAAAAATAAATCCACAGGCAAAGGAGGAAGGCAAGTACTGCTAAGTGGCTCATTGGTTTCTATGGCAACTGGCTCTGCTCTACTCCAGCTGCTTACCCCACAGTCCCTCTGTCACCCTATTTTTAGCTGAGAAATCAAAGAAAGAGGAAAAGTGGTAGAGGTTTGGGGAGGAGAGAGTTGGGAGATCTTCTTGGGTTTTGCAGAGAGAAGGTTAATACGGATGCAGCCTTGTCTTGCTTTTAATCACAAGTTAAAGCCTCTGCGTGAAGGCTTCCTATGGGATTCCTCAGACCTGATGCACAGTCAGATCCCACATTTGCCACCACCATGAAGCAGCATGCAAGAAAGGCAGCCCAGACATCCCCTCCTAAGCACGAGAAGCAGCTAGGCCATGAATTTGACCTAGCATTGATGCCAAAAAGCACAAGAAGGATCTTCTGCTAGGGAAAAAACTCCCCTCCCAAAACCCAACACAATGAAGTGATGGAACTCAGGACACCAGCATTTTAATAGCTCATTTCCTTTTCTTTTTAAAAAATGTTGAATCTGTCCATGATCCCTCTGTCCTGCATGGTGCAAGAAAATCCTCACAATGCACGCAACACGTTTTGCTCAAAGGTCTCTTTAAGGGAAGAGCCAGAACCAAATTTACCTGGGCTGTACCAAGGCTAAACTTTAGTTTGTGGATTTTGGTGTTGGAGACTTTGGTTGTTGGCCTTCAATGTATCTGCTGGTAAATCTACCAGATATTGTAGCCTGCAGTTTCAGTAAGCATGGGAGTGTGTGTTAACAAAAGCATGGATCCCTTGGCCTCTTCTGACTGACTACAGAATCACCAAATCACAGAATAAGCTGAGTTGGAAGGGACCCACAAGGGTCATCAAGTCCAGCTCCTGGCCCTGCGCAGCACCATCCCCAAGAGTCACACCATGTGCCTGAGAGCATTGCCCAAACGCTTCTTGAGCTCTGTCAGGCTGGTGCTGTGACCACTGCCCTGGGGAGCCTGTTCCAGTGCCCAAACACCCTCTGGGTGAAGAACCTTTTCTTGATATCCCCTGACAAAACTTCAGGCTGTTCCCTCGGGTCCTGCCACTGGTCACTACCTGCCTTTCTGAAATGAAAGTGCCCAAACACTGATACAACTATTTTGACATACGTTTCTAGCTTCATTCCCCTCCTTCTCCCTAGAAATTGCAGAAGTTTTAAAACGAAATGTTGCAACTATCCTCCAAATAATAATGCTTAAATTCCAAAGAAGGCAGAGTGATGCCATAAACATCTATATTAACTTTTTTCATTTCAACTGCCATGACATTTGATGCTTGTATCCAAGCTGTTCCTGCTAACAGGACTGTGGACGTCTACCTTTGCATCACACATTTTCACTTGCTGCCACAAGAAGGGATATTGATCTGTGTATCTCTGCTCACACAGCAAGGCTTTCCATTTTGGAGCTGTGATATTGTCAGACTAAGAGGACAAGGAAAAGATCAATGATTTCTAACAATGATCACTTTTAAGAGGAAGAGCATTGGTAAAATGACTTACTAGTCCAAGTATCGCATTTGCAGTCTCTGCAATCAGTTCTATATCCTGGTAGGCATTAACTCTTTTGCTTTTGATAAAAGAAGTATATTGGGAGAGAATCATCCACTTTAGAAGTGTTACTGGCTATGGCATGTGATGGTATATACTTTATATAAACTGAGTAGGTTGCAGCCTTACAAAACTGTGTAAGTGCCAGGGCCCTAGGAAGGCTGGGGGCTCCACAGGGACATCCCTGCAGCTGAGAAGTAGAGCACCTGGGAGTCACCAGGGGCAACCCCACCCCATGGCATCAGGTACCTCTCTGGAGCAGTGGGGCCATGGCCAGGCAGGGCACAGCTGTGGGGAGCTGCAGAGCAGCCCTGGGGCCGAGGCTGATGGCTCTGTGGGCCTGAGGGCCTGGGACCTGGGCAGGGTGGAAGAAGCCCCAAGAAATGCTGGGCAAGGACAATCAGGGCTGTTGGTGTCCTCAGAGCCCTTGAGAAGAAGTTGTACAAGGCAGCTCAAGAAGCATTTTAATTCCTAGGAATTTGGAAGCTGGCTTACTCTATAAAACTACCGGGAATTTTTACTTCCATTTGTGGCCTCCAGAACATACAGTTCTCATCTCAATCTCATGAGCGCCTCATGGATTAATCACCACTGTGTGAAGTAGCCAGGTACTGCATTTGCCAATTTTTCTCTGAATTGCCTTTTGCTAGTTTCTGGAAAGACACGAAGAAAAGGTGCTCCCAACAAGACCTCTTCTGATACATGTTACTTCAAACATTTTAATCAAGTCCCTTCTGACTGAATTTCATTTCTTGAAGCCACTACCAAGCTCATCCTCCCAGGGAACCTTGTAAAATGCATTAGCAAAACCTGCTCTGGCAGGAAACAACACACTCACCCTATAACCCTCCTGCACCTCTGCACAGTCTGGGGGACTGTCAGGATGAAAACCCACACAGGAAAGCAGAGAGGACTCAGGACTACAAATCTTCCCCTGACAGCCCGGGAAATGAAAGACCGCTATGAACAAGACAAGGACAGTAGGAAAGGTACGGAATACTCAAGCACACAATCAGAACTCTTCTGCCAGGACATTTGCTGAAGGCAGCTTCTGGCTGCCCAAAAGAGATGCGGGGGAGGAGAGATCCTTTGCAATGAGGGGCACCGAAGGCAGAAGCAGAGGTGACCTGAAGGAAAGCAGCAAGGCATGCTTGCAAGGCCTTCAGTTCCTCCTTGGAAGGGAGACAGAGAGAAAATGCATGCAAGTAAGCACACACGCACTCACAGGATGGACGGCAGCCTGTGCTGGGTGGTGATGGACAGCCTCACGTCCTGAGCAATAAATGAAAGGGTGAGTGACTCCTTTTAAAAGGGGTAGTCAAGGACGGAAGAGAAAATAATCAGATGTGCATCTGCACTTGCCTCTGCAGGTTCAATAGAGAGGTGGAAGCTCTGTGACTGCCAGACAAGTGGCTTTACTGAGGAACTGTGTCCCATTTGCAAAATTGGAGGCTACGATCCTGACCTTCCTTGTAGAGCATTTTCGTAACTACAGATGGAAATAGCCAGCCCTAGGTGGTGATTCTGATCATCATTTATTCTGCTTTCTGACAAGAGGAGTGTTCAAGCACTTTGAGATGAAATGTGTCTGCACATTTATTATTAATTTATGGAAAGCATTCATGTGCAGTCTTGGCATTTGTTTTCCATATATACTAGCAATAGGAAACTCAAGCTTTTGAATGTTTATAAGAAATGAGCACACATGCAAACAATGCTGACAGAAGATGATTTTCTTTAAAACCTGACTATTTTCATTTCTTTTGCATTTCTCATTTGTCCTTATTCAGCACATTTTAACCTGCAACTGTTATCCTCAAAGGCCATAGGAAACTCAAGATTGTCAAATAAAGCTGAGGCACAGTGAAGATGGTACTTGGTAACACATACAGACTGAAGCTGATAGGGATATATTTAGAGAAATCTTACAGAGGTCTGACCATAGTGCAAAGCCTGACAAAAGAATCCTCCACTCATCAGTGGGGACCCTCAGCCCTATCCACCATAAACGAGAAGACCAAGTTAAAAAGGAAAAGCCATATTAATTATCAAACATGAGTTGGCCCTGTGGAACATTCTCTCATATCTGTACTTCCCGATAGTCCATGGCAGCAAGGTTACAAAAAACTCTTCAGTCTGGCTGACACAGCCTAAAACTCAGTATTGACTCCTTCACTGAACTACAGGGCTGTCAACAAACACATGTAGAGTAGCTACAAGTCATGGAAGTCTATTTGCTCTGCAGAGCCCTTGGATAAATCCCTCCTGAAAGTGGTCCTCAGGACGACTGAGCTACAAAGCTGGTGGGTGCCAGTGACCACTCCCACACTTGCTGTCTCATTAATGATCTCAAATCCCTCATCCTCAGTGGGAAGCAAGATCCATCGAAAATACAGAGAGAGAAGACTCTGTCCTGGAGAGGGAAATCAGCTTTTTGGAGTGTCCCATCCAGCAGTTCAGGGGAGTACTAAAAGGAAGAAAGGTGAAAATCAGACAAACAGCTTGTGTTCCTTTTTCATTAAGAACTGCTAAGCTATTTTGCATTAGAGATGTTCCTTTTTTAAGGGTAACTCCACAGCCATCAGATCTCTTTTAGCAATGTCATACGTGGATGTCTATCATCTGCCATGTTAGACTTTGAGCTCAGTCTCCTTGATATCAAGCAAGAGTGACTTGTAGGTCTTAGTTCAGGTGTTGTGCCATTTGTGTGCTTTGCATTCTGGGCACAGATACAGAGGAACTGAATCTTGAGGCTCTTTGTTTTCTCATCAGTTGTTTTAATGAAGCAGAATAATTCTGTTACTCTATACAGAGGAAACAGGCAGTCTGCCTTGTCCTTCTGAGGCCTGTTTGCTGGTTCATAATTTGCAGTGGTGATCTTGAAAAAGCTGGCAGGGTTTACAACCACACACTCTTCAGAAAGGAGATACATCACTGAGAATTACTTGCTTAAGCAGGTCGCTCTCCCCATCATCCAGTGCAAAAGGCCTGTAAGGTAATTTTCATTCTACCTGGTGTCCTAAGTCCATGTCACTCTGATGTTCACAGTAAAGGAGTTCATTCAGTTTATTTACATTCTTAAAACTCCAGCCACACCTTGGTATCCAGTGACCCTGGCTGCCTTGGCTGCAGAGAGATGGCAGGGGCATTTCAAGATCTTTTGCCAGCAAAAAAAGCAGCAATAGAATGAAAAAGGGAGGATGATGCTGTGCTACACAAGACATCCAGGAAAGACATTATGCAGGTTACTAGAAACATCCTGCAAGAGAAGCAGACTTCTAGGTATTATTTCAGAGACTGGAAGTGTCTGAAACATCACAGGATGATGATATTGTGACTACTTTTGTATTTCAGCATCTCCACCAGGAAACAGCTCACAAGGTGCTTTCACTGAAAAGCAGTAAACAGCTGGCTGGAAGTTAGGATTGCACGGCAACAAGGTCCACAGGAGAGATCCAAACACCAAGCAAAAGCATGCACTGGAAGCGTTTGAAACACATCTTATGAGCAACTGTGGCTCACCCCTTAACATAGGCTTTCAGCTGGATCAATGACTCAGTTCAGAGAAGTGATGGGGTAACACACATCCTGACAAGTTTGGCAGACACTAGACTTCTTTAAGGATATTGATGTGCCCTGAACTGTCCCTCCTGCCTCATCCTGCAAAGGCCCATCCTTTGCTCCTTATGGTCTGTGTTGATGGATCCTCAAAGATTTTTCTCTCTGGTGTACTACTTTGAGACACCTTTGCAGCAAATTACATGGCATCATTCAGCAAGAGACAAAGGTCACACATCCAGCTGGGAAGTGGGCTAGTAACATCGTACTGCGTGATTCCTAAAACCGGCTGTAATAATGGGGATAATGTAAGGGACTGACATAACAGCAATCTGACGATTTAGTGTTGCTATGCAACTTGAGTTGGGAACAGACTTTTGCAGTTGCTTCTTAGTTGTCCATTCAATGCTCAGTGACAGTGTCTGGCAACCTTCCCCACTCATCACTTTACCTAAAGCAGCAAGAATTCATGTGCAGGTTTTGTGCCAAGGTGCCCTCTTCAAGCCACTAGTGTAAGCAAACTGAGATGCAGACACTTACAATGCTTTTTCCGATATGAATGAGATTCGTGTTGTGCTACACACACATAAACAGCTACATACATGCACACACATTTCTCTTTGCTCTGATTCATTGCACATCTTTCCCATTTTCCTCCTTTCTCACCTTAAGGTCATCATGTTGTCAAAGAAGAGCACTGTCTTTGGAAGCTTTTCCCTGGCCATGTCACACCTATTATCACACCAGTTCACACTGTTTTCTAACTTTGTACATGTAATTCCTTCAGACCTTTCCATCTTTTTCCCAACTGTTTTATCAGACTCATACAAAGTGGGAATAGATACAGTACTTGCTCATTCTTGTTTTATTCATCTGTCCTGAAAATGCCTTCACCTGTCTTGAAACTGACCAGTTTTAAAACCCCCAACCAACGATGCTTTCAGCCCTTTCCTTGTGACTCTGGCAGACTGACAAAACTCAGTGGTTAAGGAAGCTGACTTGCTCGTCTCCCTGGCTGAAACCTGACTGCTCCTAGTGACATCTCTTTGTGCCACCCTCAAAAACTCGCCCTTGCATGCTAGTATCACCTGAACACCAAGGTGTGATGGCTATTCTGCATCATGAGTAACTGATTCCCTATGATCCTTTGTTATCACTTCCCAGACCTCTGTCAATTGTTGCTTTTCTCTGAATTCCTGTGCTTTCCACAATCTGTTTTGTGGTGTTGCTTGTGTGATGTTTAATAGCCGCAGCTCAGAGTTGGCTGCATTTCAGTGGTAGGAGGGGGAACACGGGGAACTGTGAACTGAAACTCCGTATAATGTTGCTAGAGATGAGAACAAGTAAGCCAGCGTTTGCTATGCACGCTATCTCCAGAAAAACATCTTCGCAAATGTGTATCTGTGCAGGCATTGTGGAGATAGGGATTACGTTATGCAGAGGGGAAGAGGAGCTGACTGACAGTAGAGATTTGCAGTCCATATTGATGTTTCACAATTGTGCATCTGTCTGCAGAACAGCCATGAAGCTCCTGAAGTCANAAAAAAAAAAAAGGAAAGATAAATCGATAACTTCACTCACCCTTTTACCACAGCTCAGAGGGTGGAGGAGGAGTGTGTCACAACAGCTCACACTAGTGAGAAAATTTTAATCGAACAGTCTTCAACCAGAAAATACCACTTCAATAAAAGCAACATTTTTCAAAAAATTATAAGTACAAATGAAAAATCCCTATGATAAAAGGAGGCTGAAACAAAAATTTCAGTATTGAAAAGTTTGCCTTAAGGAAAAAAAGGACAGATCTTCTTTCAAATTAAAATACTATTTTTGAAAGCAACTTTTATTTTCTTAACATATTTTTCTGCTTGTATTGTTTTTACGTTCTTCAGTTAATAATGAGAGACACTGATGTGTTCAATATCCTGTCATTAGCCTGGAATCAGGTTTCTAGGATATTAAGAACAATTGGTCCCTAACTAGTACCCAGAACATTTCTATTTCAGAGTGAAAAATTTAAATTATTTCACTCAGTACAGACTAATAAAGCTGCTATTGCTTTTGATAGAAAACTCATTACTTTGTAGAAATATCACTCATTTTGAATATAAAAAATCACCTGTACTAAATTATATAACAATATTTAATTACTGTATGCATGTTATGTTATGTTACTGGCAGGATTGCATAACGTGGCCTCATATGAGATGTGATTTGGTATAACCTAACTGCATTTCAACTGATATGTGAAACGGTACCAAAACTTTACTAATTTAAAAAATAAAATATCAGTTATTTTTCTAAAAGGATCTAATGGAAGTACTCATAATTTTTAGTTCCTAGGAATACACTGAAAACAGTATTTTTATCATGAAAAGTAACAAGACGCCTTGAAATCATAAACTTTGACATTCCTCTCAAATGAACATTTCAAGTTTCATCTGGCTCTCACTTAACCTGTGATTCATTCTTTGTACTAACTCTAAATCTCCCTATTTGGAATAGTTTTCAGATTGGAGGCCTTGTCAAAAGCAATCATCATAAATTCAGCATGTACTTTATCGTAGCTGGTTCTACCAGCATTTGTTGCAAGATAAAGCAGCTAATCGGTACTCACTTTCATCCCAATATTAATTCTTTTTTATGCATTCACAGGGATCTCAAAATTATCCCCATCAGAATACATAAATGAGGATAAAATAAATCAGGATAAATTAAATCAATCTTGCCACCCAACCACACCCAAGAACACAGAGGGTTTCAAGGCTCCCACCACAGCCCTGCTCACAAGATCCTGTTGCAGGGAGGACCCGGGATGGGACTGACACTCCTCCTCCATTCCTCTGCTCACCCCACTGCGCACCAGAAGAGCTTGGACTTCCCTTTCTAGCATATGAAGGCAAGAAGAAAAGAAAAATATCTCCCTTCTGAAATCATAAGTCCTCTTCTTCCTGCCGTCAGCAGCTGCAGTGGAACCGCAACCCAAGGCTTCCACCTAGTGTCTGCCGGCCACCTCGGCACAACACCCCGCTGCACGGCTGGGGCGCCAGGGCTGCCTCAGAGCCCAAATCAAGAGCAAAGCCTTGGCTTATTTTTGAGGTGGGAATATTTTCCTTACAATACAAAACCAAGCCTCGGCTCATCATGAACCACCCAAGCTGTCCCTTAGAACTAACCAGCGTCTGGTCTACATGTGGAAAATAAGATTATTACAACTTATTTATTTTTTCCCCCATCATACAGACAGTGCTAAAATCCAAGGCTTTAGGAGGATGCAACAGAAAAGAAGAGAAGCTTGTTGAATTAGGTAGGACCACTCTCGTATACCCAAGGATATTTTCTTAACCTTTCTCTGGTGCTGACTTGCCTTCATGGTAAGCCCACAAGAAAACTGAATGACTTTCTAACACTTTAGTCCTGCTAATTAAGAGATACTTAAAAATTAGGCACAGCCTTTAGAATGGATATGTGATATACAGGCACTTTCCTTACACTTGTGTTTGACTCCTTCCTCCACCTTCATTTCACATCAAGGTGACGGCTGTTCCGCACCACGAGTAACTCATTCCCTATGATCCTTTTCTTATCACTTCCCAGGCAACATTTGCAGACTTGGTGGGACTTTAATCAAAACAAAGAATGAAGGACCTTATTAGCAATGGTTTCTGCCTATCCCTTTCTCCATCCTATGAAAAGACTGTGTTTGCCGCTGAATTTTTATTTCCTTAAGGGCATCTAAAGCAGTACCATCTTGGTAGCTGTCCAAGCAGCACCTTTTTTGTTTGTTGTCACCTTCATACGCTCACACAGTGACCTGATACAAAACTGTCTTCTACCTTCTCTGCTAAGTCCAGGTTTTAAAAATCTCTAGTGCAGGTGTTTCCAAGACCTTTCACAAAAGGCAGTTCATCAGTTTTAAAATGCTTTTCTTGATCTCTCTGCTTCAGCTTCCTTGGAGCAAGATTCCTTGTGCTTCGGTTTATGGAAGCTAGAGGCTGTGTTCTCCCTCCAACACCTGCTATTAGTCATTTGGACAAGTGGGTGTGTATATATAGATCCATACATACACCCATTCACAAGAAAACTCTGTTAAGAGGAGCTCAGAGCTTACAACAGGGCCCCAGAGCTTTTTAGAATACGTAGTCACACTTGGAAACTGGAGTCACTGAAAGCCATAAAAACTCACCAAGCCATGAAACCTGATCCAGCTGCCTCAGCATTCCAGTATCCCACTGCTCTCACCTACAAAAGCCCATATTCCTTCAGCTTCCCAGCTGCCTACTCTTTTGATAATGTGCATGAAATTCGGGGTATGTTCTATGGGGTTCAAAGACCATTTTAGCTGAATCAGTCTGTGTGCCATGTAAACGTAAACATGAAAGGAGAAGCCACTGATGGAAGTAATGGTTGGAGCTGATCCATACACATTGCCCCTTGGGGATGATGAAGGGCTGTGCAATAGAGACACAGCATCCTGCTGGCACAAGACCACCAGACTCCTGTGTGGGAGCTCCACCACAGTACTGGTAGGAGCTCTAGGGTGAATACAGAGAGTATATTTCATTGACGTCACTAGCCAGCATTACTTAGAACAGGGCTAAGCACAATTGCAAAAAGAACTGCCTCCAAGCTATTCTATTTATATTCCTACCAGAGCTACCATTGGTACAGTCATTCTGCTGCTGAAATCCTGACCCTGTCGTTGCCAGTGCAGCCACAGACCAGAGGAGATCATTTTGGATCTTTTCAGAATTTGGCATGTCTTAATACCAGCAAAAGCAGCATTGGCAGGGGGTGGAGTGTGCTATTTGTACAGGACCTGCGTCAGGATTGGCATTCAGTGAATAGCAAGACATATAAAGGCATTTTATCCCAATATAGAGAATAACGCATCTTCCTCTGCGTTGCTGGTGGTAACTTTGGCAGTCCAAGGAACAATGGTAATTGCTTGTTACTGTGGAAACAAGACCTCCAGAAATAACACTAATGAGCCAGCAGGGTCGTGGGAGAAACACAAGCATACTGTCTCCTGCAAACATACACGATTTGGCTGCACAGAGGAGATGGGGCTCTGGGGAGAGGAGCAATTTATTTGAATGCAACAGGCACCCAGCACAACCTCCATTCATTCCCCATGCCAGTCTGAGCCTGCAAACAATTTAAGTTACTTGAAAAAATGCTCAGATAATTTTGGAAATTATTGCTTTTCACCTTCCTCCCTGCCTTAATCTTGGGGAAGTCAACTCGGAGATCCTCCCTCCTTTGGAGGGACCCATTTTGTGCAATACAACTGATAGGAAGATGTCTCCAAAAATTTCTCTATGAAAAACATGTTCTTAACAGATTTCCCTCCCCAGCTCTGCAGATGCAAGGCATACCAGTAATCTGAGAGATGAGTCTGTAAGCACCTGAATGGCAAGATCCTTCTCCTAATAACAGTCTGTTCATGAATCCACCACTCCACCCTAAACAAGATGAAAGGAGAAACATGTACAGCAGAAGAGGGGAAAGAAGGTAGGAGACACGTGGAGCTTACTGCAGCCTCAGCATGTGTCTTTTTCCCCTTTCATGCTATGTTGCTCTTGACAAAGAGAGAAGATAGTGTAAAGGAAGCAAGATGATGGATGGTAACCTGTGAACACAGCTATTTTTTATGCTCCATATTCTTTCGCCTTCTAAAATCCCCAAAACGATGCTTTCTGCCCCCAGTTCCTACTGGGACAGCAGTGTGGTGGGTGGCTGCATATTTATAGTCAGCTCAGCCTCATGTGCTAGATGCCAGGAAGTGGACCTAGTGCTCAAACCGCCCTGAAGGATTCTTCCTTCTGCCTGCCAGTGGCTCCTAGGCTATTCAACTTGGTCTTCCTAGTTAAAGGTGATGTACTTCACATTAGCAGGTGGCCTCAAAGGAGCAAAGACAGGCACAGAAGCCAGAGCCAGCCCAGGCCAGACAACACTTTCAAACACATCCTGCCTTAACATAAAGGAATGGTTTTGATTGCTCCACCCTACAGGGGAAAGAAAAGAAGATGTAAACGTCAGTCACAGGGAGAAGAAAGGCGTGAGTGTACTCAGATAAAGGGCCTTTTTTACTCGTGGCTCCTCTGGCAGGCCAGGAGCTTCTCAAAAAGCAAATAGACAGGTAGGGTCACCACTTTGCTTGTTATTGCACTCCCTTGAATCATTTTTATTCACTGTTTCTTTATTAGCTCTACCAAGAAGCCTCAGATAAAATCAAGGCACTACTGCACAGATTAGGAACATCCCTGACACCAGCACTTGCCACGCTGTATGCCCACACAACAAGCAAAAGGAGAAGAAGAAAAAGGGTGTTGTCTACAGATGAGGACCTAAGGCAGAAAGACATGGAATGACTCGGCCGTGGTTATGTCAAGAGCTAGTGGCAGAGTCAGTAGTTCACTAATAGCAACTTCAGTCTGCACAGCCTTTGTCCAGAGCTTTAATCAAAAACCCCTCCATTTTCCTACAACCCAAAAATAGAACATGGGCAAGCAGTGCAAAGGAGTTTGACATATAAATGGGAAATATAAATCTGAAGTTAAATGATCAAGGTGTTGACATGTCCTTTAAATATTATTGCATTGACACAATATTGTGGGCAAGGGTTCTCCACAGCTTTAATAATTTTAATTTCAGAAATCTTAATCACATTTGTGTGAGGGGTTTTTTCCTCTTCAGAATAAATAAAAATAAATTTAAAAAAAAAAAAAGTTTAAGGCCTGAAGTTACTCTCAGACATGTATGTCAAACAAAACAAAAGAGAGGTGTGTGTATATTGAGGCCAGTAAATTAACAGTATGCTCCCCACTGCTGAGCTGCTGGGGCCCCAGTTCAGGATTTCTGCTTTTCCCCAGCAACAGTAGGTGACACTGCAAGTATCAGAGCAGAGCGTGGTCCAGCAACTCCTGGAGATCCAAACTGGTTTAGACCTGCAGCCAGGGAACAATGGAGCCAGTCGACCAAGGGAGGAAAATGCCCCAAACACTGCTCCTTTCAAAAAGAGTTTAACAGAGTTTAAATCCATACAGCCTCTCTCCCTGATCTGGTTACGTGAGCAGTGTCCAGGGTGCAAGAACCTCACAGATGCTAAAGAAAGAGAGGAGAAAAGAAACTCAGTCTGGGAAACAATTTCTGAGGTTGTAACCACATATTTGCCTAGAGCATCCCACCCCTCCAAACCCAGAAGGTTACCATGGTGACAAATTTCAGCTGTAGGTAAGAAGGAAATATTTCTGTATGAAAGCCATTTTGTAGAAATATAAAACCTAAAGATTAAGCCCCATTGCACCATTTATAATCTTCGCTGCCACATATTCACAACTAGATGAGCTTTCTTGTCTCAAGAACAGTTAACCAAAATGCAAATAAAGCTGCTTTGTTTTAATTCATGTGTTCTGCTAATCGAGCTAATCTCCGTACAGTAAAATAACGCTCTCAAATTCAGCAAAAAATATAAGTATTCATTTGCTTCCAAATTGTGTCTAAGGGAGTTATTAGTACTTTTGATTCTCAGAAGATAGATCTATTCCATTGCTTGACTGTGAATTAGAAGAAAATTGCCTTAAATCATGCTTGGATCCAATTCATAGCACCTTAAGCACAGCAAGTCCCCAGTGCAGCCCGCATCACACTCACGGCAGGGAGCCAAGCACAGCTCAGATTGTAGATTTCCTCTCGGTAACTCAGGAGAAGGTTACAGCCCAATGATCACACGTTCAACCAGGCCTAAATAATAGATCAGCTTGTGAAAGCCATCACAGTAAACTCCCTGTCCTCCCATCCTGGGATTCCTAAGTAACCGGCATGTACTAAGGTGCCATTTCCTCAGTTGTCCCAGCCTGAGTAGTTTTGCTCCTGCTGCTTTGATTTCTCTAAGGCTTAGCTCAGACACAGGGAGTCACCCAGCCTTGGACCACCATCACCTGGGAGCCAGGGGCAGAGTGCCAGCTGCTAGAAGCTCCTGTAAGGTTACTGACCTTAACAGCGCTAAAGCTTCGTGGCATTCAGTGATACCTTTCTCTGCAAACTCTTCCTTGCCCCTTGAGTCTCACACAGACACCAGCGTGCCTGGGGCTGTAAAACCATCCCTCATAGCCAGAGCACAGCTAAGTGACACTCTGGCTTTAGTAGGGCTAAATGAGCAGTGAGACAGCTGTGGTACAAACCCCTGCTTTAAGCAATGTATCCCTTTTATGAAAACTGGGGGGGGGGGGGGGGGGGGGAACCCGCGTGCGCAAGGG
>VZRR01004853.1:553298-607014 GCA_013398015.1 Oreocharis arfaki | reverse complement strand
GGGGGGGGGGCTGGAACGCTACTGAGCACAGGTCCATGACAAGCCTGGCAATGCATTCCCACTTCGTCTCCAATGCAGGAATGAAGGCTCAATCCTTCCTTCTCCCCACGAGCCCATGCAGCCATGTACTGCTTGACCATTCCATCAGCACACACAGCCACGTCACAAGCATTGCAGAGAACTGCAGGTATTCTCCTTTTGCCTCAAATCCTTTCAAAATACCTACTCTCTGAAATCTCAACATCCTGCTTTATTTCGTCGTCAAAGTGCCTTTCAGTCATCACTGAAATGTAGTGATTACAATTCATTTACCGTGTAAGGATTTACAGTCAACTATGCTTCAGTGAATTGTGCCAGGTTAATTGTGCACTGAGCTCCACAAATATGCAACCAAAGTTCAGCCCTTGCCCAGCTAAGAGGAATGCTCTCTTGGTAATTTATGATGTCCTCTAGGCATGGGAGCAGAAGAGGGAGCAATCACTAGCCAGTAAAGCCAGCAGCAGCTCTGAGTTTTAAATCACACAGTAGCAGATGGGCCTTTGTGGTTTGTGATAGGGTAAAGATCCTTGTTGCTCATCCTTCTTCCACAGATTGTCATAAGACTGTTTGTACTGGAGAATCCAAGTTAAGAAAAGGTTGGTCTGGTCAGAGTTCAGATGGGCACGGAAGTGTGTAACCGGTCATTTCATCCACTTCAGTAGGACCAGCTATTTAAACCTGTGTATCGGTTTTGCATGGCCTGGTTTTTGGTAGCAGGGGGCTACAAGGTGGCTTCTGTGAGAAGCTGCTAGAAGCTTCTTCTGTATCCAGCAGAGCTAATCCCTGGTGGTTCCAAAGATAGATGTGCTGGTCAAGGCTGGGTCAAATATGGTGCTAACACCTCTGTGATAACACATTTAAGAAGAAAGACAAACAAAAAGTGGTTGCAGTTTTAACTGGAGTGAGAACATGTGAGAAGAACAACTGTGGAGACACCAAGGTCAGTGAAGGAGGGGGAGGCAGTGCTTCAGGCACCAGAGCCAGAATTCCTCTGCAGGCAACAGTGAAGATCACAATGAAGCCGCTGTCCCCCTGAAGCCCATGGAGATCCACCTGCAGCCTGTGGAGAAGCCCCATGCTGGAGCAGGTGGATGGCTGAGAGGAGGCTGTGAGCCCATGAGAGACTCGTGGAGAGAGGGGCCCCACTCTCAGGCTGGAGCAGCCTGTCCTTGGAAGGACTGCACCCTGTGGAAAAGTGACCCACACTGCAGAGGTTTGAGGAGGACTGTTGTTTTTGAGATGGACTCGTGTTGCAGCAGTTCGCAGGGAGATACTTATCATGAGATGGACTCACGTTGGAGAAGTTCACGGAGAACTGTCTTCCATGGGAGGGACTCCACAGTGCAGCAGGGGAACGACTCCTCTCCCTGAGCAGTGGGAGAAGCCACAGGTGATGAACTGACTATAACCCCCATTCCCTGTCTCCTTGGGCTGCTGGGGTAGGACGTAGAGCTGGGAAGGAGGGAGGGGTGGGAGGAAGGTTTTTTTAAGGGCTTATTTTACTTCTCACTACCCTGCACTGATTCTGTTAGTAATAAATTCACTTCATATCTCTAAGTTGAGCCTGTTTTGCCTGTGATGATACTTGATGAGCGATCTCTCCCAGCTCTCATCTCAACCCATGAGCCCTTTGTTATATTTTTTCTCCTCTGTCCAGCTGCAGAAGGGAGGGAGTGAGTGGCTTTTGTGGGTGCCTGGCATTCGGCCAGCATCAACCCATGACAACCTGCCACTCCCTGCCACCCTCAGCCAGGACCAGCACCAGCTATGCTCAGCTCAGCCACCAGCCATCCCACTGTCCTTCCAGGCCCAAGCCCAAAAGTCTCTCTCCTGCACAAATACCTGCCCCACCTCCAGAACTGGTGAGTATTATCCTGGCAGCCCAAGACAGAAATTCTCCATGGTAAAACCACATGGGAGAAGGAGGGACATTCTCTTGGGGATTCAATTTTTTCTGGAGTTGGCAGTTGTCTTCTTTCCGGATGAAGTAGAAAGTCAAGGTTCTTCCTGCTAATAGTCATTAAATAACTTTCCTCTTTTTTTCCTAGTACCATTTCAGTATCTTGATCAAGTTCCAGCTTGGTTTAATTACATACTTTCTATCTGAATTCCTGCCCAAGCTTCATTTAGAGAAATTATTCATTTCCTATCTTCAACATTATTATTATTATTGTGCTTATTTGCACGATGTGCTTAGCATTCATTGTACACATCTTCAGTGCTCTGATGGGCTCATCAGAGTGGTGCCGGTGGGATGGAACAGAAGAACACTCCTCATCCGCCACCCTGAAAAATCAGCCCTCCTCCCCATCACATTCAGACAATTTTGCATTGCTGCACATTAGGGAATGCTCACAGTCACATCTGAGGTATCACAAAAATATTACCAATTCCTCCTGAGAACATGCCTGAATGCTGAACAGTAACATTATTTAGAAACAAAATCCTTATCTGACTGCAAATAACCAGTCAAAGGAAAAGATGTTCATTTCAGACTATTAATTTTTCCAGGACACACATTCCCAACAGTGAAGACAAGGAAAAGTTGGGTAAGAATGGCAAAACCACATACCCTAGGAACATTTTTTTCTTTCCTTTCAAGGATAAAAGATTTGAATAGTCTTCATCTCACATGACAAACTTATGCAAACCTCATGCAGCACACGGTTTTCTGTCACATAGTAATGGATGTGAACAGAGAGCTTCAGTTTTCCAAACTTCATCATGTTGAAAGCAATATTTTTCTTGCCACGGTAATTTATTTTCTATCCAACTGTTTTCAACAGCTTTTAGATTTCACTCCTCAATATCCCTCCTGTAGCTTCCCAAGTTTTACCACACAGGACCAGAGAAAAGCACTTTTTCCTTTTTTCCATCTCAGTCTGGGACCTAGAATGAGAACTCCTGGAGATTGGCAGAGACCAATACAAAAGTCATTTTGCTGGTTCACTGACAGAAGGGATGGGGCAGGACAGCCAGAACGGAGGAATCTATAACCCCACACATGCTCAGGAACAGCTGTGATCATTCCCCATACATGAGGTCAGGCAAGTATTAGTTAAAATTATAATATACATAAAATGGATGATCCTTAGATCTGCATTATATACTTCTGCTGGGCAATAATATCCCCAGGACAAGAGCAAGCCTTGCATAAATGTCAGAAATGGAGCAAACACCCAGTCAGCCTATCTTAATAAACCAACTGCACTCCAGCTCCTGGCATTTGTTTGCCCTCTGATGTGAATTAGGATCTGATTCCAAACACAAGGCATCAAAATCAAAGCAATAGCAGCAGCCGGACAGGAATGAGACAGCTCCATGTGGATATAATCATGGATAGATGCAGAGCAGTGATGGAGCAAAAGATGACATAATCACTATCCAGTCGACATAGCACTTCCTAATGCTGAAATAAAACCCAAAACAGTTTCAGTGGCTCAGCCTCAGTCTGGAGGGCAAACAAATTTCAGTGAGAGGACACCTGATCTGCTTGTCATGCACACTCCTTCCCACACTACACGTTACTGCAATCTCTCTTGAGCAAGCAGAAAGCCCCTCAGAGGCAGTAAGTTTCACTATCTGTAATATCAAGCCACGTTACCAGCACCTTTCCAGCCTTGCCTTGGGTTAGACACATGTTTATTCTACAGAGAACTGGAAGTGATTTAAGACATTAGCATTCCTCAGACGCATGTCACCCCCGATCTCCTCACTCCTACCATTAGGATCCTCACTCCCACTGCCAGAAGGACAAAAGGTGCAAACATTCCTCACCTACTGTTCTTCAAAGCCCATTATCTGGGCTTAAGGTGCTGGGGATGATGGTCTGACAATGTACTGTAGTATCCTTCCAACTGCACTAGCTCAGCTGGGGAGACTGAAATGTCTATCACTGATGGAAACTGAGCAGTCCTAAACTACTTTACCTAGACACAAAAAAGAAAGCTCGTGGACATCCTCAGACATCTCACACATTCTCTAAACCCACTTCTACTCAATGCGTCTCGCTCAAATTCAGGTTCCTCACAGCACACAGGTGTGAATCTCCCCAGTTACACCATGCTGAGTAGTCACACTCAGCACAACTCTTGTGATATTTGATGAGTATTAGCAAGTATTGCTGAGGCTGTAATCAACTAACTACCCTAGAATCTGAGATTTAATACAACATGGCATACTTGCAAGCAGACAACAAATGTTCCAACACTGCATAGCAAATAAAAAGAACCAAAAATGTATTGCTTTCGGTTGTTATTGGTAGTGGTTTAATCTTTTAATTTTAAAGGCAACCACATTTTGGAGGGGAGGCTTGGCACACGATTTCTGTATATTTAGGTTGGCAGCATTGTTTCCAATAAGCAAACATTCTGCCATACTAAATACATACATGTTCAGGGACCAACTTATTACAGGTCAGACTACACAACATATTTCTGGTATCACAAGCTCATACTGGCCCATAATACACCATGTAGACACACATAGTGATTCCCTGAGAAAAGAGGTCTTTGCTTCACTGTCTTTGCTTGCAACTGCAGGGCCTAGCACGGACTGAGAACTAACTTGTCTGTAGCTTGCTCAGAACACACTTGGTATTAAAGGGTCAATCTTCCCTCAAGCCATTTGCTACTAGGGCATACCCTTCCTTTGTGTGACGAAATCTTACTTAATGCTTGAAACACAAAGTTCTTTTCTTCATCAAGCAACTTCTATTGTAGAAGTTATCTTGAGGACATCAGTTACGTTTACAAAGAGAAAATTCAGTCTGGGAGCAGATAATTCAGCTTGAAGACATCACAACCATAACCTCAGAAAGAGAAAAATTCCTATTTTACGGGATTCTGAACCTCAGTTTCTGGAGGGCTCCAAAAGTGATGGAAGAATTTCTGGGGTGAGGGCCCAGATCAAAAATCAGCAAAAGGCATGCTCTGAACACTGGAGAGGATGTCACACTGTGTCCTTCAGATGGGACCAGATATTCTCCCAAGTGGAGAAAGGATGAGGCACTCCAAAAAAAGAATGGAAGGATAATGAGATGTTTAAAAAGTTAAAATGGGATTTGTGTGATACATGTGACTGCGAAAATGGCAGGCGAGACAGAATGCGGGGGAAGGGACAAGGTTTGGTGGTGAGCAAAGAAGATGAGCTGGCCAATCTAGAACAGGGAAGACAATTACAAGACACAGAGCTAAAATACAGTTGGTTTTTACAAAGAGAGTAGCTGATGGGAAGAGGAGACAGCTAAAATGCTGCTACAAAGAGGTCACCATCAGTTCACATAGCTTGTTGCAAACACATCATGCCCCTTCCTCAGTATAAAAGCAGCTGAGAGATTGGAAGTCTATAGTGCAACCAGGTGAGAAAGGCAAAACAGGTTCGGTCGGTAAATTCTGCAGAGATACCGACAAAAATCAGCTGAGGAGCTGGATGGGAGCTTCCATAAATACCATACTAAACTAAAAGAAAATAAAGGAGAGCACCTAGGAGCTGCTGTTTGAAAGCAGCAGCAGGCAGAAAAGGAACAAAAAGCTACTAGGATTCCCTGTAGAGCTCCCTAGAAAGCGTATCATTTTATTAAGCCACAAGACTTCATGAAACCACCAGAGCCTTGACTCTACTTGCTGTATCTCGTACACATATAAACCCTTTTTTAACTCTCCTTGCTCTCTTTCAAACAAACCAGTCAAAGAAAAAGTGTTTCATTTCTAAAGAGCCCTCAGTCAATGCCACCATCACGCTGTTCCCAGAGCATGGTGATGGAGAAGCCACACGGCCACTGGGACCCACTGAGTAAGGAGCTCTACCACACACAACACGCACAGCAGCACAGAGCCAGGCATCTCTATAGGATCACGGAAGGACACAGGATGCTCCTCTGCAGCAGACCTCAGGACAGCAGCATGCCCAGGGCTATAGCATGTGCATTCAGAGAATCAGGGGAGACATCGATGGGTCACTACTTCAGCCTGCACAAATGCAAATGGTAGGCATAGCCTCAGCAGTATTACCCTAACACCCAGTCTTTGAAAACTCCACCTCTTCTCCAAATGGAATTGGCCCACTTCTCAGTTCCCCAGCAAGCTTCAGTTTCCAAAAAGCTTTGTTTTTCAGGCATCTTTATAAACACACACCATCCCTCCTCCACTGCTTCTCCCAATCCAAAAATAATGTGTGTAGCAGCAGGGTTTCATTTGGGAAAGAACAGAAAAGCAATTTCAAACCAAACTCGTCCTTAAAACACTTCTCAGCTCTGACTGTCATGCCTCTGGCAACCAGGACAGTTGTCTAGGGCTTGTTATTAGGCCATAAATTACCTAGCCAAGAGCACCACAACCAGAAGGAGTCAAAGAAAAACACTAATAAAAAAGCAAATGTGAAAATAAACCCAGTTGTCTTCCTCCACCACTAAAATGTCCGAGTAGCAAAGTTACAGAATGACATTACAGTGAGGTTTTCTAAGGGTCTTGATATAAAATTGTATTACAAATCCAAGTATTTCTGAACCATAACCATCAGTTCTCTTCCAGTTCAGACCAGTATTCTGTAACACATAACTCCTGAGCAGTATTGGAAATCTCAGACCAGTTCTCAAAAAAAAAAAGTGTTCTCATTGGAAATGTACCACCTCCTATTGTAAAAATGAGAGGAAAACCAGGAGAAATACAAATTAAAACTTGCATTTGCTTACCACTTTTTTTTGTATTTTAAAATGATTTAAACAAGCATTTGTGGAAACAGCTAGACAGGCATAATTATCTTTACCTACCAAATGCATTTGCCAAGACAGGGACTATAATCACACCAGCTGTCCAGGAGGGAATATATTTAGAAACAAGTTCATTTTCACCTGGCAGCAGAGCTTAGATCTGTTGAGAAATGTTATCTTCCATTCAAATTAATATCTAACCATATTAATTTTTATGACAGATCAAAACATAACTAAGCTATTTTTAAAACTCAGAAATAATTTCAGAATATTTCTACAGAATTATTCTATCTCAATAATTTCAAAATTATACCTTCAGATTTCAGTGGGTTTCATATACACTAGTTTAAAGACAACTGTCATTTTAAAATAAGATGTTAAACTTGCGTATTTTAAAACACTGACAAACTGGAGAGGAAAAAAAAAAAACAAACACCAAAACCAGACTGACCTTTTTGTTAAGCTTTGGAAAAATACAAGACTATTGGAATCCACACTTTCCCATTAATTTTTTTAGGTATGGAAACTGGTATTTTTCTGGCCAAAAAAGTGAAAAAAAGAGGAAAAAAGAAACAGAACCACTAAAATCTCCACACAGAATTACCATTTGGAATCAACATTTTGGATGGCCCACTGGAAACTAAGCTAAAAACACCAAAGCAATCATTTCATAAAAACACCAAGGCAACCATTGTTTAGTAAAAGAAAGTGGAGTTTCAACTCATGTGAGCACAGAAAAAGACTTGGTAGTCTCTACTCCCACCATGGCTTCCAGTAATAAGAGACCTTTCAAGAGTTCAGGAAGCATATAGTACTACTGAATATATCTGTTGGTCTGATTTTTCTGTCGATTTTTATTTCTCTGTTTCTCAGTGTTCAATTTTAATGTGAATACCAGCAACTCAAAACAACCTCAAAGTTAGTGGAACCCAGTCAATGAAGTTTTTAAAAACATAAAAGACTGAAAGTAGCCTTGTTTGAGGTAAATGAAGCTATGTATTTAAGGAGTTTATTTACATAAAAATTGAGAAGCTTTAGGTAAAAAAATATGATGTCATTTGTTAACTCCAGGGTTTGGAGGGAGGGGTCTTGGGTTTTGCCTTTAAGAATCTGACCGTTTTTCCCATTAATTTTTAGGGTTGGCCATACCAAAGAAGGCCAAGAGATGGCAGCATTGGTAAAGCATCTCACGGCTCAGCCTCTCCCTTCTCGGGGCTGAGCCAGACTCCTTCAAATTCATTGTTTCATTGCTGCTAAAACTCCAATCTCAAAAATGTTCTGATTCAGCATTCTCGGAATTGCTGTCGATTTGCAGATCTTATTTATGTGTGGTACAAATGTAGAGTGGTGAAAAAAACAAGTATTAGAAAAGAGAGAGTTAACTCTCTCTATTAGAAAAGAAAGAGTTACTACTCTTCTTACCAGAACACAGGCCTGCTTTCAAAGACCAGAACTAGTGCCAGTCACACTCCTGTTACACATACAATAAAGACAGTAATTCCTTATGGTAGGCCCCCCAATATTCCAATCAGAACTCCATCTAACCGTAGACTTGCTGCAAAAGCCTAAATTAAACGGCAGTTATTGCAAAAGAAATTTACAATGTAGATTAGGACACACAAAATGAAAACTCACTAAAACACTGAAAATGAGAGCAGAAGGATTGCAAAGATAATACAGAAAAAATATTCTACATAGGACAGTCCACCCTCATATAAATTTCGTAAAATAACCTTACACTTAACAGATTGCTCTGTTTGGAATTATAAACTAACTGGGGAAATTTTTTCAAAATATCATATACAGTTATCTCTGGCAAAGAGATTGTTGGGTTCCTGCACTTTCTTGAAATTTCGAAATCGTAACCACTCGTGATGTGTGACTGTATTTCTCCATGTAAGACACAAAGACTGTTAATAACAAAACAGCCAGTGCTGGGTTGATTTCTGACAGCTGTGACATCATTCTAACTCCAAGGCACTCTGCACATTTCATAATGGTATTCTCAAGACTGAGAGTACTTCTAGCTGTAACTATAAAGAAATATCCCAGAAATGTATACTATACAGGGCTGATTTTTCCTGATCAAAGTCATTAAAGATGTTTTAACACAAAAACCTGATAACCCATAACCCACACCACACTGGATTAACTGCAGAACAACAAAGGCACCACTGACTGCCTCTTCTTCCATATTTCTGTTCTCCTGGGAGCACACCACAAATCTTTTAAATGAGAAAAGACTTTTGACAGTGTGGAGTGACCATACTGCCAAAATACCAAAAGGTGGGTTTTTAAGAGAGAGTATTTTAATTGCCTGAACTATTCCGCAGAAAAGCCCAAATGTTTGTGAACCTTGGTCAAATGATTTTTTTTTTTAAGAGAGAACAGGTTTCTCTCAAAGTTTTTTGATAAAACAGTTTGAATAACCATCAGTTGCTCTAAAACTACCTAGATTTATTCACGCAGCAATAAAAAGGCAACAACTTTTACATAAATATTCTCTTGCACAGAAACTGTGTAAGTGCACTTTACCATAATGCTGGTGAAAACACCGATTTGCTCCTTCTACAACATAGAAGTACGTCTTGTGCACAGCATAACTGCTGAAAAAAAAATAAAAAAATAAAAGATTAGCCACTTTACAGAGGTTCTTCATTGGTTTTATAAGACTGGTGTTTCCCAAACAGAAATGAAAGCAAGTTAGTGTGGCACATAAAGCTAAGTAGTCTTTCAAAAACTTAGTAAAATAAAATCTTAATTAAAAAGAAAAAAGGTCTTCTCTCTACTCCTGGGAAGAGAATGACTTTTTATTTTATTTTTTACTAAAAATATAAATATAATGCCCCCTAGGGTTAGTGTCCCACTCATATTTTAATAACGCTTTAAAATAATTAGGTAATCTCACTTCAATGCTTTCACTATTTAAGCATCAGAAAATGCCAGACCTTTGCTCATATGTTCATGTAACCTTGTTCTTTAAGTGACATTATTATTTCAAACTTAAAATATTTCTTAGTCACACACTTGTTAAAATATAATATGCTGTTTATGGAAACTTTTTTAAAAGCCCAGTACATGCTAGCTACCAAGTAATTTCTTCAATTTAAATTACATTGTAACTTTTTCTTTCTAAACTCTATTTTTTACTAAGATCATTTCTTTCTTTATAAATATACATTTTGCAGCTACGCAAGGTAAGAATCTGTTCCACAGTAATTGAGATGTGTTTACGTGGTGAGATTTTTTTCTCAGTCAAGTGTCCTTTGGTCTCACAGAAAAGCAGTTACAGATATGCTGAAAGCTGGGAGTTGAACATATCTTAAATTAACACAAAGCAGTGCAAAATATAACCTAACAGGTAAATTATTCATAGAAACAATGTTTCTAGAGACACTCATTGAAATCTTTAATTCACGAATAAGTATTACTTCGAAATTTTGAACGGAAACTATTGAGCTTGATTTTAAAAAGCATGGAGGGCAGTTCTACCGTCTGCTGAAACCAGAGGTCAGAGATATGTTCCTTTCATATCTATCCATAAAATACATTATGATAAGCATAATTCTCAAGATGACATACTTTATTTTCTTAATTTAATCATTTCACCAGCACTTATGTGGGGAGCTTCACATCTTTCCTTTCATTGTTGTTTTGCAGCTGTCTTGTAAGCAAATATAAAACACCATTAAGCAATCTTGTCCAAAAGCTTATGCCTGCCTCAGAACATCCCAGTTCCACTAACACAGACACAAGAAAACATACCCCAAATTATCCAAATCGTGCATAGTATCCCTTCTTCATTTGTAATACAGGAAAGGAGGACATTGTGAAGTTAACATAAATTCAGATGTAGGTGGTCAAAATTCCCAGGAGCACATGGGCCCTCACCTTTTCACACAGGTGAAGAAGGTTTCAGCCTCCCAAGCCTCTGGCAGTTATTTCTGCCATTATTCAAATAAGCAGTGTTTAAACTCAAGTATTTTCAAAAGGGAGAATTAATCTCAGGTAATCTGGGCCAACCAAAACTGCATTAGCAGGAGAGGATAAAGCCTGAAAAACACATCTGTTGTGATGCTTCCAAAAAGGATGGTGAGGACATGGGCAACATTTGAAGTCTCAGCAATTTGTGCTATAAAAAACAGCCAGCTATCCCACAAGATAATTTACTTCCTTCAACCTGTTAGACTTTGTTAGATATTACAGGTGCTGGCTGGCCATGAGAAAATTCTCTATTGTTTAACAAAGCTTTTTTAAACATTATATCCAGTCCAGTAGGTTGTTACGCTACATCTCGCTGGGTTTTTTTCCTATTCCCACTTTTCTACTGCCTCTTAGTTGTTACTGCAATCAGTAGTTGTTAATCCAATCGTGGTCACAGATCTCTCATTAAGTACTCACTACTTTTTCCATTTACGTATTTTCATTTTCATAATGTCAAAACCAGGATACGAAATTCTTCTATCACATCATTCCCCACAAGAGCAACAGTGCTGTCTTCAAAATCATAGAATATTTTCAAACTCCCATCCTTTTCAGTTTAGTCTTTTATTTTTTTTAACTTTAGGGATGGAATGCACCCTTATACCAAACCTTAAATTCACACATGAAAATACTGGCTTCCTACTGGCTGCTCCAGACAGAACCATAACTCTTCTGATATACTAAGGATTATGGAGCTTTATATTCTATTTTTTTCAACTCCCACTTGCTTCTCTTTTCCATCTTGCCATCCTCTTATTCTCTTCCACTTTAACTTACAGCTGAACCCAAGAGCTGGGAAGCATTCCCAGGTTCCCACAGTCAAGAAGAGCTAAAAAGATGTTGTGAGGGCAAGGAGCTATTCCAAGTATCTCACAGTAATCTCTGACTTCAACTTTTGCTCTCCTTTTTCTGAAGCAAGATCACAAGAACAAAACTCATGAAGAACATGTAAGTGAATAAAAGCACTGTCATAGAGGGCGGCCTAACAAGTAGCCCGCAGGGTGTGGGTCCCCCACTCATCTTCACAGAAGGCGACATAAGGAATCCCTGCACAAAGCACAGTCTTCTGCTTACAGAGAAGAAAAGAAATTACCTGAATTCAAATGGTAAAAATTATTACATGATTCATCCAATAAAATCACAGAGAATCACCACACAGTCAGTGTGCCATCTTCATTGGTCACAAGCAACAAAGAAAATTATAAACATTTCCTCTTTTGGTAGTTGAGGTTCAATACATGTCACAGATCGACACTAGGAATTAGGTATGGATGCAGGTTTCATACACACGTTAAGGTTTCAGGCTAACGGGCAAAAAGCTTGGCCCCTCGTTTATTCTCACACTTATATACATATGTACAGACAATCAACAATTGGATGAAGAGGTTAAGCTTCTCTAAATTGATAGGATATAAATTCAGTCTATCACTTTCTTCTGCCTCCGGAGAAGGAATGCAAAACAATTCTAAAAATACAGCTTAGAAAAGATTCGTTACAAAAACATGGGCATTGTTTATCTTACAACTTATGAGAAAGTTTTTCACTGCTAACGCGAACAAGGCATGCAGTGAAAAACCAAAGCAACATCCATAGGCAAGAGGAACACCAAAACCTCGTAGCAGATGATGAGTGCTTCCCGCATTAAGCAACATAAATCAGTCTGGTGGCCAAATTATTTACAACCTTGCACATAAGAACATCAATAACGTGCCCTTAAGGTGCTCCCTTGACTCTCACGCTGAAGATGTCACCAACTTGATGTTGCAAGCCTGGGTGCAGACTCTGTTGTACGTCTTCCCACCTCCCCCTGCTCACCAAGACACTTAGAAAGAGGCAGAGAGCACAATCTGTCTTCTTGTGGTTACCAGAGCAGTAAATCAGGGGAGAGTCAGTAAAACAGACAGCAGTTGAGACAGACACTCCATCATCAAACAGACAAGCCTCACTGGATACACAGGATACAACTATACAAAACAAAGCAATATCCATTAACCTTGGTATCCATTATCCATTAATGTTATCCATTGTTAACAAGACCACACTAATCCTAGCTATCAGATATCCCAGCAGCCTTGAGCAGCCAGAGATGGTAGAATGAAGAGATCTACGCAAATGCAGTTCCTTCACATTCAGTGTTCACGAGTCCTTTCTTCTCATCTTTCTTATTTTTTTCTTAGTTCTTCCTCCTCCTTCAGCACTTGTTTTTCCTGCCTCTTTTCTAAATCCTTACAAAGATACTGTCTTCAGCTTCTGTATCTCCTTCCATTCTGCTCAATGAAATCACACAAGAGCAGCTTTTCTCTCTGGTTTACTTTGCTGGGCCAGTTCTGGGTTACTTAAGCCAACTCTCACCCATGCCAACTAGAGGCTGCACTGGCTACATCAGGACTGCACGTGTAACGATTCTCTCTCCTGATTACCCTAGTGTTAGACTTTGGGATAGTACTGTCTCCCTAGCTGTCATTCTAGAATGTGAATCTTGTCTCTGTAACCATGTCTGAAATTAACATGAAAGAAATGTCAAGGAGCATGAAAAGTCAACACATAGCATGAAGTTGTCTGACTAATGCAAAGCCCTTAAGCTAATTGCCTGAAAAACAAATGAAACATAAACTCTGATTTGAACAACTCAACATAAACAACTCAAGCTCACAGGAGTTTGACTGTGAATATATAACAACATGCAAGCAAAAAGGTTATTTTATTTTCATCAAGCTCAAGAAAAAAGGAGTGATAGGCAGTATGGCAATTTTAGGACAGGAAAGCACAATTACTTTTCAAGATCTTATTTCATTTTTAATAGAAAATTCCTATTCTCTCCAGATTTGGAAATTGTTCTGCTCTTTTTCTGAAAGTCAAGCTATACTTTCCTATGCTGTAGGAAAGTATAGCACCAACATTACTACTCCTGTGTAAGCAGCTGTATGGGAGCATGCTAGGAAGCTTTCTTGTACTGCCAGCAACCAGCAAGTGTATTCAGCTCTCAGCAAGCATCCTTTGTCAGAGATCTGCAGGCTTCATCACTTGCTAAGAGAAATTTTCAAACTCGATTTTTCCAATTCCCTACCTCCTGTTCATTCACCTTCTCGTCTCTCCTGCATCTCAACTTCCATCCCCTTTCAATTCTCAGCTCTCTTGAAGATTATTTTGCACCACCCCATCAACCTATTCTGCTTCCAAGCTTCCTGAATATAACTGAACACTTCCCCAAGAAAGCTTATCAGAAAAAACTCAGTAAATTAGACTTTCTCTTTTTCCAATACTCACTCCTACATTTTTAATCCACATTTTTGTGATGAAGTTAGATTCGTGAATAAAATTTTATGTTTCTTTCACTTGAAATACAGAGCTGGAAAAATGGTTTAGCAGTACTACGTCTGCTTCTATGTAAATTTTTCCGCCAACATTTCACTGACCATCTTGAGGATTTTTCAAGACATTTCAGAATGACAGCATCACTAATCTAAAAAGAGATGATGCAGAAAGATCCCATGCCAACTTCTCACTATCCTCTAAACCCAGGTTTCCAGGAGTATTATCAGACTTTCACAGAGGGATTCAAACACCTGTTCTACTTTAAATCCTGTGCTAATTTCTGTAATCATGGCAGATGCTAAAGAATTATCAAAACGAGATAAAGCATAGGGATAAAGAACAAAGGCAAATTCACACGTCAGTATGAAAGAAAACTATATACTAATACATTTAATAGTTTCTTACTCATTTAACTATACATCTGTTATGCACATATTAACTAAAACTTTGGCAAATACACAGAACCAAAGTGGCAGAGGTGGCCTTGGCAGCAACAATCTCCTGCAGCTTTGTATGAAACCACTTTGACCTAAAGCTGCGGCCAACGCTCTAAGTCACCTGCTAAAGCTTAACATCCTATGGGTCTCTAATACAGTCCAAGACACTTTTGAAGCCTGCAGGCACAGCCTACCTGGATCTCCATTAGATCCTGTCCTGGTTCCAGACAGGACAGGGGTTTTTTTTCACAATAACCACGAGAGAGCATGGTTAGGAGGTTGTTCTACATAACCTGACATCACTGCCAGGAGTGAGGGAAGGGATTCTCTTATGGGGAGAAGGGGTTCCTTCCAGTTGAGAAAATGTGGCGGGGGTAGCCATCCAGTGTTGTCTGCTGTTAGGGACAACTCCCTAACTCTATTAGGGAGTTTCTGTGTGAATCGTTCCTTTTCTTGTATCCTCTGTCATTAGTATTGATGCTGTTACTGTTTGTTTTCTTATCTCATTGCTGTTTCCAGTAAATTGTTCTTATTTCAACCCATGATCTTTGCCTTTTGTGCCTCCAATTCTCCTCTCCATTTTGCCACAGGAGGGAGGGGGCGGGGAAAAGTGGGGGAGTGAGAGAGTAGTGCGTGGTTTGGAAAGTCTTGGTGGGGGCACTGAATTGGAGTTTCCATTCCTAAACCACAACAGATCTTTAGAGGCTTGCCAAGATTATATGCCCAACACTTATATCAATTTATTTGTTTATCCAAACTGAAATTGTGTGGTTCTCAGGCAATTTTTCTTTTACTGAAAAACAAAAGGTGCGTGAGTGCAAAAAACAGATTAATTCCACTGAAAATCAAGTTTTCAATCAAGTTATCAATACTTTGTAAAATTAGCAAATAGTGACTTTTTAAATTCTTATTGAGCCTAAACCGACCATTAAACACCAAAGAATAATCCTGTTCACCTCCCCATCTGTCTCTAGACGCTATTTCCTATTGCTGCCCTTGGGCTGGCATTACTGTTTACACTCCTCACAGTGAGGAAAACTAGGCTAGCAAAAGAAAAATTAGCTTCCTACTGGAATGAAACCCTCAAGCAAGACATCACATAGCCACAGGCATATGAGTGGCACATGGGAAGTGGTGGGAAGAAGTGGCAGAAGACAGCAGGAGAAGGAAAACCAGCCTGCTGCTTTCAAGCAACCTGTACTTCTGCCAGATTAAAATAGCAGTGCGATGACAGTCTAAACCATTTTGAACAAAAGAGGGAGGCTTCTTTCAGGAATATTTCTTTCCTTTAAAATCTTCGTAGTAGAACATTTGTTGCTAAAGGGAAAGTATTCAGTTATGAAAAAGTATGGAAAAAACAGCACATGTTAAAAAATCCCATGGTTATGTCAGGGTAGGAGATCTGAGTGAGCTTAACGAGCTGAAAACTTTAAGAGTTATCATAAGACAATCCAGGACAATTAAAAAACTATTTGATATCGAGATTTCCTAAAGCATTCTTTCTGATTTACCAGTACATCGTATCTTCTGAGAATATATATCCTCCACTCAGAAAAAACATGGGCATACTCTTAATAAAAAAATACAGTTGCTGAATGCTTGTTTTGCTTTTTAAACGGAAATGCTGGGACAGAACGGTTTGAGCTTTTATCACATTTCTTCTTCACTCTATATTCTCTTAAGTGATTTTTCACTGATCTTTTACGTTGATTGGATTTTCCCCTTGCCTTCTAAAAAAAAAAAAGTTCCACTTGGCTACTTTATCATAACTAAAGAACTCTGACATGCGTTATTGTCCTAGTTTTACTTGCGAGTGTTGGGAAGGGGCAGAGCCTAGTGCTGTATGGGTGTGGCCAGGTTGCTATTCTATATCCCAAGATCATCACTAGGGGGCATGGGGAGAAAAAGATGAACCTACGCTACAATGCACCATTTTGTTCCATTCCTTCCTCAGGGAAGCTGCCAGCAAGCAGCGCTGTGGACTCCGCCCCTCTCTCCATGCTGCCCATCCCTTCCTGTCCCTCAGGAGAAATGCAGCTCCAAGTGGTGAAAACAGCCAAGCCTAGCTGAGTACTACTGAATGCAGCCGAGCCCACAGAGCAGTGCAGTTCAGGAGCAGTCGGTCCGGGCAGGGCACTGTGGTTCAGGAGCGGCGTGGTCCAGCAGCATGGTCCAGCTTGGGAGATTTCTCCATAGTTGTTTTTCGTTCTCTTGTCCTCAGGGGAGGCGAACACCAGGCTGCAGTACCAGCTGCCATTTTCCCCTTTGTCTCAGGAGAAGACATGGTGCTGGTGATGGTGCTGTCCACCATCTTGTCTTTGTCTCAGGAGGCCATGTGGAACTGAGCTATGGTGATGAGCACCTTTGCATGTGTAAACCACCCTCTCTTTTGTATACTTTTATGTTAATCATTGCTGTTACTGCTTGTATTTTCAACCCATTGCTGTTTCTTTTCGGTAGATTGTTATCTCAACCCCTGTGGTTGTCCTCCCTTTCTCACCAGAGAGGGGGCAGGAAGAAGGGGAGTGGCTTATTTGAACTTTAATTCCCAGCTGATTTTAAACCGCCACACTTACTCATTTTTACAGTTCTGTCCTTTACTTTCCTGAATGCATCAATACTAATTGCTAACATGAAAAATAAAAACAAACAAACAAAACCAATGAGAGGAATGCAGAACTTGTCTTTACAAACAAGCTGTAGGTAGACAAGACTAGCACAACGAGATGAGAAAGACAATGGGAAAGGTTCCATTGACTGATGAATTAAAGAGATATGTATCTTCAAACATACCAAAGGTCTGCTGACAAGGGGGGGGGGGTGGGTTGTACATTAGAAGGGAATTTTTAGATAGTAGGCATTCCGGGAAGTCTGTACCTCAGCCAATGGGGAAAGAGAGAGGGAAATGCGGTCGGGAAACTAAAGAAAACAGGACAAAAAGGAGGCTTCGAAGTCCAAAAATTTGAGAGACTCCAGGGGAATGCCCCAGGACCTCTCCCTTTATTTGAATAAAGGGACTCCTCTGTCTCCTTTTTGGACATAAACCTCTGGTGTTTGCGGATTAATTTTCCTGACACCAACAACAAAAACAAAACCCCAACAAAAAAAACAAACAAACAAACAAAAAAATGGAAAATCACACTTGCAGTTGTGGTCCTCCAGCTCAGGGTGGTCCCAAAGCCCATCTTCAGTGTAGAAGCCTGAGGCAAAGAAAACAGTAAACATCTCTGCCTAGTTTACGTCCTTGTTTGGGAAGTGACTCTCCTCATCAAGTGACCAGAACGTCATTTCTGGTCTGCCTTTTGCTATTAACATTTTTTAAAAAGCCCTTTTTATTGTCCCCCACAGTACTAGCAGCTTCAACTCCAATTCAGCAAACAGCACGTCTGTAGTCCTCCCATGTCGCCTGATCTTGCTTCCAATGGCCATACATTTCCTTTTTTTGCTTTAGTGTCAGAAGAATATCCCTGCTCAGTAACAGGCACCATCAGAACTAGAGCAGGAAGATTACGTATCATCTGAGTACTCCTCAGACTGTTCCCAGGCTTTCCATCGTATACAACAACAAAGTAAGCATTTTTTTATACACATTTCATTTATATGACTGATTAAAGCAAAAGGTAAATATTTGCAATCTGCAGAGTATTATGTCAATACTACGCCTTTAAAAGCCAGAAGAAAATCAATTAACTGTACCCAAACTGTCAAATTCCCTTAAACTGACTGACTCCAGCTCTTTTCCCTGTCACCACCTCTGCAGAAATGCATCCACCTCTCAGCTCCACTATTCTTGGCATCATTCCAGCATCCTGAGCTTGACTGAAAGTGAGCACTCCCCTTGCCTGATTTCCTCTGGCTCATTTTCAGAGATATGGTGGTATTTACGTTTTCATTCCAAGACTGCAGAGGTGAATTTTTAAATATACAAATATCTAAATACCTATTTAACCGTTCAATACACTGGAACAAGTATGTACACATAAAATCTTTTGCTAAGCCACATATTCACTTTGAGTTCTTTGTGTATGGACAAAAGCCAAACAAAGACTTCTCTACCCAAACCACCACTAAAAAAACAACTGCCATTGGCCAGGAGAGGGAGACAGATGAGAATAGCCAAAATCAAGACTGTTGGTGCTGATCCTAAATGAGACACATTGCATTAGACAGAATTTTTTCAAGTCCTGTTTCAAAAAAAGCTGGCAGTACATGCCTGTTACAAAAAAATCCATATTGAATTGTAATACAAAATGGTTTCCTGATTCCTTAAATTCTTGAAGGTTTCCACTTTATTTGCTAGTCTTATTCTTGCAGTTACAGATAAAAACTCAAACCCCTTCCCTAGAGTCTTTTCAGAGACACTCTGACCTGTCTTTTCTACAGAAACCACAGAGAAAGTGCAAGTGAACGGGGCAGAGACGTAGAGGAGTGATTTTCCCTCTGCTGGAGTGGCCTTCCAGAGCCACAACCAGGTCTGCCAACGTTTGAAAATTATAAATAAGGTATGAAAATGAGGAGATACTTTCAACTGTAAGAAAAAAAGTGAAAATTCAAGTATTTCCTTTCGGCATGAGGGCTGAAGGCAATGGATGAGGTGGGGAAGGGGAAGCAGTACTTTCTACAAAGGGACCTAGTTCCTTTTAGCAGAGACAGTTGTTTGCACACATCATCCTGTGAGATAAAAGTAAGACCTTTCTGTCTCTTTTTCTCTTAAATCATCTGTTTTACAGCAAGGCAGGAACCACATATTTGAAAAGCAGCGTTCTTCTACTTCTGGAGCAGGAAGTCTTTGAAATATGCAGCATAACTGCAAACTACCACAGTGTCATGAACTCCATGAATTCCACTTTTTTCAGGCTTAACTTGGTAATATGTGTGTGTGTGTGTGTGTGCGCATGTGCAAATGCATGTACGTGTGCAAGTTTGCACACACATAAATTTCTCGTTGCTATGAGTGGTGGTGTTTCCTTCAGCAGGCAGTGAGAATAATGTGTGAACAGCCTTCTATAAAACACTGCAGCTGGTGAAGGGAATTCTCATGCTGTGGCCAGAAAACTGGGAAAGTAGAGGTCAACATGCTTAATGATTCGGCTGTCACTCAGCAGTAGTCCTGACAAACTGGAAAAAAAAGCCAACAGAAACTCCATAAAGTTCACCAAAAAAAAAAAAAGTGAAGTCCTCTACCTGGCACAGTAATGCGGAAACAGCTTGAACTGGTCCTGTGAAGAGGGACCACAAACAAAGGAAGGCCCAGGTTTTTACACACTCACCCTATGCATGTTAGTCCCGGGTCTTCTGGATGAGACCTTGGCTCCTGCTGTGTCTCTGAGTGTCTGGTCACGTGGCTGGGCCACAGGTTCCCTGCGCCCTGTGTTGTGCAAATGGCTGGCACCAGTTCACAGCCTCTCACCTGGTGCTCCAGCTATTTCCTGCCACCCAAAGCTCAATCAGCAGCTGCATTGCAGCTGCACACTGAGCTACTGAATGTATTGCTCAAAATTGTCCACTGGCCTGCTGTGGATGAGGATTATGGGAGCAGTTGGGTCAGAGCATGACACTATAAAACTCTACTTCCTACTTTACTTGAAGAATCCATACGTTTTGCAAACATTTGTCACAACATACCAAGAAAATTACTTTTGCCTGTTTTTTGTGCCACCCTTAAAACATGTATTTACATCCAGACATGGTTGTGAAATGCCTGTGGGAGAAATCTTTACACTTAGTCCTTATGCCCCTAAAAACGATGAAAGTTTGACTTGCAGAGATTCAGCTGCAGGTATGCATGGTTGCCTCTCCTCGTTAAGGAGGAATTGTTCAGGAACATCTTGACAGTGAAACAAATCAACCCTGTTTGCCATTGCTTGCTGCCACAAACAGGGTTGTTTACTCCTTTGCTACACCCCACTTGTGTAGCAGACCTACTCTACAGCTGGCTGCAGCATTTTGCTGGACTCTGGTGAGCCAACTAAACTCATGGATCTGGCTGAACATTTCCCTTGGAGGATAGAAATAGCATCTAGAAAGTCAGTGAACTAAATTGGCTCCTGAAGTGTCTGACAAATGGCAGACCTAGCACAGATGAAAGTGGAGAATACCTTCAGGAGCAGCTGCCTACTAGATCTGCTCAATTGAAGACCAAACCAAAGCCAGAAAGTGAGTGGCTACAAATATACCTACTCCTCCCCCTGAGGTGCATAGGGTTGCTACCTCAATGCCTTCAGAAGCATGGAAGTCTGAAAACAGTGTTTGCACTGAAACTGCCAGAAGTGCAGCAAAGCTGCCTAATACTCAGGCACATATACCAATCCAGCGTGGCATAAAATCATGCTTGACAAAACCACTCAACCACCGAGAAATTGTGCCAGCCACTGCCTCCAAACAGCTGAGACATCCTAAAGCACCTCCACAGGGTGAGGCGTGCTGTCTCCCTTCTGCTCCAGATGCTGCTGGAGGAAATGCAAGTCACACCTCCAGACAAGCTTCTCTCCAGAATGAAGCAGGCCAGTTTCCTTTAATCTGTAAAAATGGAACAAGTATTGGGGGGTGGGGTGGGAGGAGGAAAAGAAGAAGCAGTGTTTTCAGATGGGCTGACATAGACAGAGTATGCTTATCTTCCTGGTATCTGCGTGGAGCAGAAGGGAGAGAGTAACACCCAGGTTTGTCTCCTGTACTAATGGGGGTGGCTGAGGAAAATGGGCAGGCACAGAGAGGCCTTTTTTTACCATGGTGGCGGCTGGCAATGGAGCCACACTGATTGTAGGGCTGTGACAAAAGGGAACAGAGCAGCTGGAGTCCTGTGCCAGGGAAGCAAAAAGCCACATCCACACACGGCACATGTAGGAAGGAAAGCTGCAGACAACTGTGCGGGAACAAGGGACAGGGAGCGCCCCAGGTGCAGTCACGTTCCTGCAGCCAGGCAGCTTTCACCAAAAACAGCAAAGCATGTTCGGTTTATTTCTTCCCTAAGTAGAAAAGCCCTGTATGTTCGAAACAGACAGTACTTCTCTGGCTGTAGAGCAAAAGGAAACAGAATTAGGAAGCCAGGGCAGAAAGCATAGAGGGATTCAGGAGCAGCAACAGCCCCACAGGCACAGAGCACTGGTGGGGGGCCGTGCCGGCCTGTGGGGAAGCCGCAGGGGAGCACAAGTTTGCGGTGCCTCTGAGAGGGAGGCCAGGAAGAGAAAAAGCGAAGCAGGAGGAGGCGGGAGAATGCTGGGGAAGAGAGAAGCAGATCCGGCTTGGGCCGGTTTGAGCCGGTTTGGGCCAGTCGGGGCGCTGCAAGGACAGAACAGCTGCTGAGGCCGCCCTTGCAGCCGGGTGGGCGCTACTCTCCGGGACGGATCGCCAGAGCCCTCGGAGCGGGGCACCGCCCCGCCGCCAGCAGCCGCGGAATGACCCGGCCGGGCCACGCCGCAGCCGGGAGCTGGAGCCGCCTCCAAGCGCAATCCGCTCCCGACTGCTCGCCGCGCCCCGCGCGGCTCCAGACGAGCGGCGGGGGAGGAGGCCCCGGTGTCGGGTTTCAGCCGGAGGAGCCGGTTGTGCGGCCGGGGGAGGGGAGCCCCAGGGCCGGGCCTGAGGGGCCGCTGCCGCGGGCAACCCGCAGGGCAGTGACCGCCTCTGACGCGGCCCAGCCGCCCCCGCGGAGCTGCCCCCAGCCGCCGGTGCGGGTCCCCCTGCGCACATCCCGCTCCTGCCCGGCGGGAGCAAGGAGCAGCCCTTGCCTGGGGTGCGCTCAGCAGGGAGGGCATGGCTGTGGGGCAGCGCCGCTGAGACATCGTGGGGTGGGTGGGGAGCCTTTGGATCGCTGGTCATGCATGGAGAAAAAAGCTTGGGTTTTCTCGGTTACCCTTAGGCGCAGGGTTTTGGTCTGAAATGCCCGTTTTCTAGGTTCCTTTTCCGCTGTGTTTGCAAATACATTAAATACTACATTCGATTTATTGTTGTACCTTTCAAAGTACAAAATGGCATCTGAACCATTTTGTAGGGGAAGCAAAAATCTCATAAATAAAGTGTCTTGTCAGTGGAGCATTGAACCATAGTCTCCTGACTTTCTTTGGGTAACAATTTCATGCTTTAATACTTAACTTAATAGAACGTGCTTTTTTATTGTTTTTCTGCCTAAATTACTGTTGATTACATTGTATTTTCGAAATCCATTTCCAGTAGTGATCTACAGCATAAAAAGTTCATTAGTTTCTAACAAATGGTACACTTTTTACCTGTTCCCTTACTCAAATGGAGACAAACTCCATTCAAGACCAAGAATTATTGGTCTTCATATTCTTTTGTTTTTTCTGTCGCACTGGACTGGTAACAGCCATATACACTCACCCATGGCATTTCAGCTTAACAGCTAACTCAAATCATTTAATCATCAATCAAACTGAGGAGCAAATAACAGCCTTGTCCCCTCTTTTTGTATTAGTTCAGATCTCTCCATGTGTCTTTAATCTCCTCATGAGTGTTTGATCTGCCTCAAGTTCTAGTCTTTCTAAGTGAGTCAAACATGAAGTTGATTCTTCATTATTTGCGTATTTCAGATGTCATGGTTAATACATTGCATGGTGAGTTTGTTTTGGCACTTTAAAGGAACAACACTCTGTCACCCATGTCACAGATCCTTTTATAGGGTAGACCTGAACAATTTTGTTCACACACTATAAGAATGAGTTGAGGGGAGTTGCTGAAGGTCACTACAAGTCATGTCATGCACAGGACATCCATCATCTGACCGCTAACTGCTAAGCTCTGCTACTCTTCTCAGATTACTGGGGTTTACATGTTCAAATAAATTGAATTGGCAGTCATTTTTCACCCATCTGCAAAGACTAGAATTGAAGATTCCGTATCTGTAGGCACAATTAAGAATACCACAAGTGTCTAAAGCCATATAGGATATTCAGTGGAATATTTTGCTTTCATTGCTTTTTATCCACTGTTTCCTAGGCAACAACAAACTTTGAACATGGGTCCTGCAAGATAACTGAAAGAGAAATAGTCTTTTTTTAGTGTAAGTTCTACATATACAAGCATACTGTAAAGCATTGCTTAATAAAATTGAATATTTATAAATTGAACTTGTTCATTTAGTTCTTAATTTGCCTTATGTTTTTAATGGATTTTTAAACAATAGAACTAACAAAATATTCTTCTGGAATATCTTAGAGCATCTTTTTTGTCACTGTCTTGTCTTCAAACATAACGTCTTGATCAAACATCAGTTTGTGTAGTTACGTTTGGTCAGCTCAAGATTTAAGCCACTGTGGTATACAGCGTGTGTTTGCAGAGTTATAGAGGAACTTTGTTCTGCCCCAGATCTGGCTGAATTTTAACTATGCAGACAGACCTCTTAGGGATAACCAGAAGTGGAGGATCTGGAGCCCAAGTCTTACAAGGAGTGGCTGGGGGAGATGGGGATGTTTAGTCTGTAGAACAGAAGGCTCAGGAGAGACCTTTTCAGTCTACAACTACCTGAAAGGAGGCTGTAGCAAGTGGGGGTCAGTCTTTTCTCCAAGTAACAGGACAAGAGGAAATGCCCTCAAGTTGTACCAGGTGAGGTTTAGACTGGGTATTAGGAAAAATTTGTTCATGAAAAGGATTTTCAAGCTTTGGAACAGGCTGCCCAGGGAAGTGGTGGAGTCACCGTCCCTGGAGATATTTAAAAGATGAGTACATGTAGCCCTTGGGGACATGGTTTAGTGGTGGACTTGGCAGTGCTGGGTTAATGGTCAGACTTGAAGGTCGTAGAGGTCTTTTCCAGTACTTCTTTACCACACTTCCAATACATGTTATTTTCTTTCACAAGATCTTGGCTATGCACAATGTAGAGAATTAATTGAAATTATGCAATAAAGGAAACATCCACAAAAAGCTTTGCGGTTTTCGATGGAGATAGAAGTTGTGTGGTAGGCCACCATTGTTAGCCTAGGCATTGCTCATGTTTTTTAACGGTTTACTCCTCTACGAAGTCTCTAGATCTGTTGAGCTCTGGCTAATAGCTTCTGTTGGTTTTAATTGTAAAAAAGCCTGAATCATTCTGTTAGTGTTTAGTCAGTTTCTAACTGCTAACACAAAGAAATGTGGGCTCTTTGATAGTTCCCATCTTTACAACAGCAGAACAGTATGTTTTTTCCCCTTCTTTGGGGACATACTGATCCTGACTGGTCACTACTTGTTTGACATTTTCTTTGTTTCCTCTGTATTCTTAAGAATTCAGTAAGGTTTCTTCATTTTTGTTGTGCATACAAAATAAATTAAATTCTTTGTTGCTGTAGCATTTAGGAAATGCTTTGCACCTTGTTACTGTTGAGGATTAAAATGCAGACAATAGGATATACTTCTAAGATGAGTAATTGCTTATCTGTGTTATTGTTTGCTTCATTTTCTATAGCAGTTGGTAGACAAAAACCTGTGTTAAAACCTCACATGTAGTTCTTTGATTATAATCTAGTTTTCTTTCACAGGTAGAGTAAAAACTTTTTCATTTATTCACTTGCTTTAGGGAATTCTAATTACCTCCCACTGGAAAAGGGAGTGTTACGTCATTTGGGATAATTGAGATCAGAAGTAGTCTGGTTTCAGGGCAAGTTTACTGTTACTCGAAAATTTTCCAAATCTTTGAGAGCAAGAGAGATTGTTCTCCACTTCGGGTTCTTGATCACAGCAATAAGAACCTTGGCAAGTAATGTCTTTAGGGAATAAAATGCTTTATTCTCTTGTGCCGTTAAGTCCAATGGAAAAACAACAAAACAACAACAAAAGCCAACACCAAAACAAACAAACAAAACCCCAATGAATTAATTTTGCTTGGAGCATTTAAAAATACTTTCCAGCTGAAATTAAACATGAAAAATTCTCAAGGCCTAATGTGGACAGCTAAAACACAAAAATACCTTTAGAAGCCCCATATGTAAAAATTTGTTATAATTAGAAATATTCTGAACATTCAGTAATGATGTATTAGCAAGTGTTTGTTAAAATAAAAGTAATCACAACTAATAAATAATGGGGACTCACAATAAATTTTAAAGGTAAGGACTCCCGATTTTTTTTCTCCAGAGGTCAAATGCTCTAAAACTTCCTTTAGTGTTTTCTGGCTTGTGTTTATTTGCAATAGAATAGAGTTACTGGAAAGGCTTAGAGGATCATTATTCTTCTCTTTAATTGTCTGACCTACAGTTGGTATTGTCTATCGGTCTCTCTTAAGTTACCTGAGAGGGGGGAAACCTGATCTGTTGCACACCACCTGATTCATTCACATGATGGCCACATCCAGACCTGACTACCTCTAAAAAGTTGCTTGAAGAAGATCAGAGAAGAATTAAGGACACCTCTTCCTCTGCAGGTGTCATGATTAAGAATTTACATTACCGAGTTATTACATATTTCCCTCATTTTAAATGGCAGCATGGTCATGAATGTGTTTTTTATACAGTCTGAAGTATTTTGGTTACTCAAAACTTGACAGAAAGACAGGAAGAGGAAGAGAAGAATGCAAAACTGCATCTGACTCCTTTCTGGCAAAGTGAAACATAAAATTAGAAGAGTTGAGGACAGGTCCTGTGAGACAACGCTAGAAGAAAAGCAACTGTGGTGAAGAGAATGGGAAGATAGAACAGGTTGGAAAAATTACACAAGATGTAGGAGGAAAAACAGATTGTAGACTGAAAAAGGACAGTAAGTGACGGAGATTGGCAGAGTGTTGTGGTTTAGGATTTGTACTCCCCAATTCAGCGTCCCCACTGAGACCCTCCAAACCACATTTCCACTCTCCCTCACTCCCCCATTTCCCCCTCCCCCTCCCCACTGTGCTAAGATAGGGAGGAGAATTGAAGGCACAAAAGGTAAAGATCACAGGTTGAGATAGGAGCAATTTACTGGAAACAGCAATGAGATAGAAAATGAACAGCAACAGCAACAATACTAACAACAGAAGGTATAAGAAAAGAAATGATTCTCACAGAAAAAGAATAATAATAGACAACACTGGATGGTTCACTCTGCCCCATTTTCTAAACCAGAAGGAAAACCCCATCCCTGGAAGTGAGTCCCTTTCCCCTGCCCCAGCAATGATATGAGGTGGTACAGAATAACCTCCGGGTCCTAGTACTGCAACCCCCCTACCAAGAATACTTAAAAAAATTAATCCTGACACAGAGGAAAGGAATAAGCCAGGAAGAAGGTTAGATGAAGAATAAAACACAGAGAAAAAGTAGGAATTAATGAACAAGTAGATTTGCAGCCTTACGTCCAGAAATCCTTCGCAAGTCAGCATATCTCCATAGACCTCAGTATACAGTCTGCATTTTTTCTCACAGATTTATCTTTCAAATGTTAAAAAGTTTTGATTAGCATGGTTTATCTTAGAGTTCATAGCACATAACATGATGTATCTTGCACTGCACTACAGATTATGTTTTATAAACATCCATGTTTACATGTTTAAAAAGTGAAATGACCAAGTAATTGTGATTCATCTGGTCTTTAGTTATTGGGCTTTGCCTCAGAGCTGGGATAAGGTTAGTAATGTAATATTACTGGAGATACCTTTTTAATGACACTCATTGATTGGACAATAGCGTTCATCTGAGTTACAGTTTTTATGAATGCATTTTTTCTGATTTCCATAGTTTACTCATAGGTGGTGGTGGTGGGTGTTTAATGAACATGCTCTGTAATACTTCTTTTCTTGAACCTGGACTAAGGAACTTTCAGCATTAAGTTTTCATTTTGCTGGAAGAGTATCTCACTTTAATTAAGCAACAACTACCTTGTTTCAACCAAGATTAGAAGTTTGTACTCCTTTATAGTGCCAGAGAATGGTTTCTGTCACCAGATATGTGACAATAAAACAGGCAAATATCAGACGTGTATGGGAGAACTATATTTTGCCAGTGGTTTCCTAAGAAAATGTCTCCTGTTACTTGATTCCTGCTGATTTCAGGCAATACCACCGTGTACAGTTTTTCTGAAGAAGTGGAATTGATCAAAGAGTGTCCAGCTTCCATTGTCATTTTTAAGCTACTAGAAGTAATTCACAGTTCTCCGAGTTTGAGCAATAACTTGGGTAATTATGTAAGATACTGCACCTGTTCTGGATCACACATTGCCCCATACTTGTATTGTGTATCCCTTGGCTAGAAGTAAGGAAGGTATGTATTGAATGTCATGGACTTCATATGGATATTTTGTAACAGTGCCTCTTATCACAGCAATTCATTTGTTAAAACAAGTTATTTCTTGTTTTGCTCTCATTGTTTGTGAGTTCTTTTTCTTAATGCTGAGGTTAGACAGTGTTCAGTATTTGATAGCATAGGAAATAACTTTCCAAATGCCAACAGAGGTATATAAAAAACTTTCCCAGAGTGAGAGAAAAATGCTGAAAACTGATGAGACACTGCAGCAGATTGTTAAATATCCCTAGTTTATGTCTTGCTAATGGGTGTATGTCATAGTTCCAAATTTTTCCTTGTGTAACTTGAGCAGGACACATATTTTCAAGCGAACTGTACTTCCTTATCTAAAATGAAAAGGCAGAAGTACTTTGAAGTCTTACTGTGAAATACTTAATGTAATTGGGACTATGAAACCAGGGGAAAATAACAAAAAGGTTTATCTTCCTTTACGCTTACATTAGGATTACTAAGAAAAAGGGGGAAGGAGGGAGAATTTTACTCATTGATCATTCAAATAACTCACAAGCGAACAACAGTGCTCTAACCAAAAGCCTGTGTCTTGAATGGAAATCCTCTCCTATACCCTTCCAGACTGACCTTCCCTCCCCCCATCTACAATAGCTCGTATTTCAGAGCTGAGATGGTTGCCAGCAGACTGTGATCTGCCAGGAGGAATGCATTATTTGCTCAAAAGAAAAACAGAGGCGCAACCATTAACTGCCCACTCCTGCCCCACTCCTCACAGGACAAGAAAGAGTTCTACATAAGAGATGAACTTGCTGTTCCTCACTGGTATAGCAAATCTCATAAAAACCATCATGTGTGCCCACCTGCACAAAGGCTTTATCGTGATCAAGAGGTTGCATCTCCTCCCAGAAAGCTGAGCAGGTCATGGCAGCTAACTTGTCCGTGTGTTCTCATGTGATCAAGTCGTAAAGCCAAATCCAGACTGTTGTTCTCATGTGATTCAGTCAATCTGCTTACATCTGGTAGGAAGAGAAGACATGAATCAATAAAAGCAAAGTTTATAAAAGGGCACCAAGATTATGCTGTTGTCCTTGGGCAGAGGACATTGAACAGCAGGTCTTGCCTCTACTAAGAAATGTTTATTTAGCAGTTACATTTTGTACCAGCAGACACTGCAAGTGGATATGTATCAATAGTTATGGGGTTTTTGTCCCTGCCTAGAACAAAAACAAATCTGCAGCAGTGCCTCTTGCACTATAGCTGCATCTCTTCTATGAATTTTTGGCCTCGTGGCTCCATTAAGTCATGGAGACTGGGATGGCTGAATTTTCTTCAGCTTTGTCAAACTCTAAGAAATCGGGAAGAACAGTTCCAAAATCTGAAATTAAAAAGTTAGTATTAGAAAAATATTATAAAAGCTAAAAATATTTTTGCTTTTCTTCTTCTGCATCTTTTCTTTGGCAGTGAATATTCATTCACTACTAATCATCAACCAGAATTGCAGCATTTGTGTTAATGTGTGCACACTGTGCTTGGAATATATTTTGGTAAGTTTTACATTTAACTGCAAGAGGACCTTTCCATAGAATTAGGTGTGATGAGGCAAAGGAAATTACTTGGAAAAATGGCTGGACGGAGAGTAGTGGCAATATAATAAACTCAACATTAAACATCTGTAAACAGATGAACAAATTAGGCCCAGTGGCATTGGCTACTACAGGAATTTTTATTCAAATAAGCATTCAGATACGTTTTTCCCTTGAAATATTCATTTTTGTCCAATAAACATTCTTTATATCATGTCATCATGGTAAGTGTGGAATGAAGAGAGTTTTCCCTACCAAAGCTCAGCATTTTAGGGTGACACAGCAAAAAAAAAAGGGTCAAGGGCTCTCTGTATAAATGAAAAACTGTGAAATAAGATGGGGTGTAAATTTAAGACCACAACCGCTATTCTCACCCCTTCTTAACTAACATGGAGAGCACTCATATTCTGGTTTTGATTATCAGTGTATATTGGCAGGTAGACAAACTCTCACTTACAATGTTTGTTTTAACCATACTTTGAGGTTAGGTTGAGCTGGGAGAGGTGATGAATTTAAAAGTGCAATGGCTGCTCTTAAATAACTATGCATGGATATTCCTTATTTAGAACAAAAATACCTACACATGGATCTAATCCGCAATAGCTTTATGTGTAAGCAAGTATTATTAAAGTATTTACTTAGAGTCTAAGTGACAGAATTTGTCAGTCAAAGAGCAGATATTTATTCATTCCACTTAGAAGATACAAATCTGAATCCAAGCAATGCTTTTGTGTAAGAAACTGAACCAGACCATGCCTCAGCTCAATTGGAGCATTAAGTTAAGCAAGGTGTTGGAGAGGAGGTCTGCAAGCCATCGTTCATCTTCCCCCTGCCTCTAGACCCATCTTAAAGCCAGACACATCCATTTTGTGACCAAAAGAGATCTGAGGATGCAGTTAACCATGAAGAAGGGATCTCCTAGGCACTGAATAGCTAGAGATCCTTGTGCAGACATGATGATGAGCCCTGGGTCTAGAAGTATTGAGTCACAAATGTTTTTGACTTGATATATTTGAGAATATTCAGCATCAGTGCCATCTCCCAGCCTCAGCAGATCAAAACAGTTTCAGAGAGGACACAGGTCTAGACTTGTGCGCATTGCCTTTATCTTTTTGCCTCTTCATTGCTAAAAGGAAGGATTCTTCCCAGCCCGTGGAGACAGACAATCCCACACACAGATTGTTGTACAGGAAGGCATACAGAGAGAGGAGCCTTGTAACTCTCATCTGTTTTGGTTTGTTTTTTCAAGTGGGGAAGAAGATATTGTCAGTTCACAGTTTCCAGGAGCTGATGGCTACTGTGCGGGAAATGCTGACAACTCCAAGAGTGTTGTGTAAGAGCCAGCTAAACCTGTTACACAAGTCTATCAGCTCCAAGGCACTACCATGCTTCAGAGCTGCTCTGGAGGCGTCCTGTTTTTGCACTGCAGGAAGGCCTATGTACGGTGCTGATTGTGGCATGTCCTTCCAAAAGTAGATGAAAGAAGTAGTCTTTTTTTTTTGTCCTGATTTCAGACTTCAGTGCCAAGGAATTTGGGGAAAGATTTTCGAGCAATAGAAATTCCTCTAACCGCTGCTTGTGGCTTAAGCTCTTGCCATGTCATACTTTAAATGAAACTATGTTGCTATTGCATCTACCGGTGAAGGAATGGGTTGAATGCATACAGCAGCAGCCAGTTCAGCTGAACATGGACCTTGTGCTTACAAGCTCTTGAAAGAGGCCACACCCTCATCAAACCAGTCCTGTCTAGACCGGTTCCTTCTGCTGCCCTCCCCCACAAGAGGTGACTGGCACTGGAGTGTGAACCTTTGTACACTATCTTCTCCAGCCAGGATGACTAATACTATCTGCATGATGGTGCCATGGAAACAGTTGTTAGGAAAGCAACAGAGTTGTTGGTGACCAGGCCCATGAGCAAGGATGGTGTCATGGGGAAGAGCTTTTCAAGACCTCAAAACCTCAGCTGACACACCTTCTCTCAGTGCTCCTTCAAAGAGAAAGCCCTTCAGCAGGTGACCCAAAACAATTCTTCCAAATACTGTTTCCTCAGCATCAGATCCCGACCCTCAATGTGTTTATTCCTCCTCATACTTCTCCCTCACTAATGCAATTTATCCCTCCTCAGTGAATCAGATCAAAGGTGTGTGAGGCTGAACTGTTAATTAGGTCACTGAGGAGGGAGGTGAAAAAAAAGAAAACCAACCCAAAGTATATTTCCCTCTGTAAAGTTACATTTCAAACTGACAATTTCTGTTATCTGGTGTAAAGTACATCTCCATAAAGGGTTTATCAGTGCAGGAAAAGGGGTGGCAGGCAACTAGGGGTAGGAGCAAGCAGCTGACCTTTGCATCCCTGTTAAGCTGACATCAGCCCCAAAGCCAGCCTGTGGTATGATGGTGCAGCTGGTGTTGTCCTCCTCCTCCAGTTCAGTGTTAATAATAGTAGAATAAGGTACTTTTTCCTGCAGGTGTTTTTGAAAGAGAGCTCTCTGCCTTGGATAGAACACTGACAGTGACAGTTTTTGTCTAATTGCAGAAGAGATGAAGTGCCGGTAGGAGTATATGAACTTTTGCACCCATTCTACTTCTTCCTTTCCCTTGTGGTTCTTCTCTGAGAGGTCCACAAGACCTCTGTTAAAGCAAAAAGAAGTTTAGGTGCCATGGTTTTGCTGTAATAAGGCTTCCAGCAGAGGTTGCCAACACAAGAACTGTGTTGTAGAAGGAAGCATGAAGTAGAGGGATATGAACACGACTTCCTCAGAAAATAACTGTCAGCTCATTTTGTACAGTCTGCTGAGAACCACCAAGCAAATGAATCCCTTTCAGTCATTCCTAGCCTGAGAACAGCTGGCAAAACCTGGGTGACAGATTCTGGTTCATTAATCTTTTTAGTTTAGTTTTTTAACACCTGTGGCACCATCCTGTCTTCTCGCAGTAAGAGCACAAGAAGGTCCCTTCACTGCTCCTTTTACCTCTTGCTGTTCATCTTGCCATGTTCTATTTGTTTTTCTTAGCCAGTTGACTCTGATTTCCTCTCTGTGCTGTTTTTCACTTTCTTTCCTCCCTTCCCCCACATCTTAATTATCACATAATTCCCTCTGGGTTTTTTTTTTTTCTGTGACTGTCAAAAATTATTATAAAAAATAAACAACCAAAAAAAAATTAAATTTTGACAACATGGGAAAAAAGTAGGTAATTTCATTTGCCAACCCATAGTCCCTAGAGAGAAAATTATCTTGCCTGTAAAACAGAAAAACGCTTTGACAGAAACAAAGCAGAAAGCATTAGGAAAAGTTGGGTTCTAGCAAGATTTCTCTTTGAGCATTCTACAGCAAGGAAAGCATTACTTTGGTAGAGTAGAATGGTTTAATCTAGTATGCATTCTTCTACAGTAATCAGCGTTAGTTGCTTCAGAGGAAGGTACAACCTGAGGACTAACTCAGCTAACTAATCCAGAAAAAGTCCCTTTAACACTTCTCATCGTTCCCAACAGCTTGTCTTCACTTGACTTTACCTTTCTGGCCATTTAACTTGAGGGAGCTGATATTTGTAAAGGTTAATTTGCACACTCATCACACAACTGATCCAGATTCTAAAAGTTTCTTTTTTAAGATAATACTATTTTCACTGATAAAAAGGGTTTGTGCCTATGTGCATTCCTAACATTTCTCTGTGGAATGCTAGAGGAGACAAACACCTGGACAATGACTACTTCACTACAGTTAGACGAGGTCAGCATAATGCTCTAATACAATCTAATACAGTCTTTCCACTCCTCAGGCTAGATGTAGTGTAACAAAAACCACAAGGCTCTGACTTTCATTGCATTTCCTAGCAAGATGGTTACTAAAATGGAAAAACCCTGTAATTCTGTCCGTAAAAAAAGACAGGCTGCTACTTGCTTTTCTCTGGAATCTGTTAGTTGTTTTTTCCCTTCCTTTTCCCCCCTATTTAAATATCATTCTTGTGCGATGACTCATGGCAGGAAACAGGGCTTCCTTGTGTCCTTGTGCAAGCCCCAGAAGGCATATGTAGGTCAACAGAGCATGTACAGAATGTCCTGCAAATTTGAATGCAACGCATTCCACATTGTGAGTGCTTACACTTAGAATTCAAGAGTGCTAAAAGTACTTGTGGAACACTATGTCCCGGGGAGGGAAAAAAAAGGGAAATCCAGTAGCAAGAAATGACATCTGCTAGGAAAAATCTGGAGCCATCTTTTTTGAGAAATTACTTTGTTTCAGATTACTCTTTGCTAAGTTGTCTAGAGGTGCAGAAACTAGAGAACATCATGAAGTTTAGGTAATGTGCAATTCTTAGATTAAAACTAAATAAATGATAAAATTGTGTGGTGACCCAAATAGCTTTTTCCACTGTCCAGCTTTTTCTGTTGCTTCTATGCATTTGCTGTATGACAGGTAATTATCTTTGATTCGTGGAGTTACAACCTGTATGGGTTGAGAAGTTCTAGCCAAACACTAGTCACATTTTCCAACAGTATCAGCCATGATTCATGTGGAAAAGAGTGTGAAGCCTAGCCATGAAGATTAAAAAAAAAAAAGTTGTATGATTTGTTCAGATCTGCAGAGCCCAAATAATATAATTTGGTTTGCCATTTCACTTCCAGAAAGTCCCAACATCCACTTCATGCTGTACGTCATGCCTGGGGAACTTAAATAGACTTCTGAGGACTTTGCAAATAGATGACATTGGGCTGATGTAAAGCTGGTTACTACTTTAAAACAGAACAGAAAAATTGACACCGATGCAGCCAATCTCACAGTTACTTTTTCCAAGTACCACTCCAGTGTATGATTCTGCTGTATCAGTTTTTGACAGTTAAATTTTCCTGTTTTTCAGACTGTTTTTCCATCAATACAAATGCTGATTAGAGAAGCTGTGATTCTGACTATGCATAAAATGGTAAGTTCACAGGTTCATAATGCATGGATTTCCCTGCCAGTAACCTCTCTCAGTTGAGCTGGGAATAAATATAACACCAGTTAATTATGGTGATCTTACGCTTTATCCTCTCACCTCCTTAAGATCTCCTGGGGTCATTTCAGAAATATTCTACCTTTTTTATTAGTTATCCAGCCCTGAAGTGCCAGCAAAGTTATCTACCCTGGAACTGTGAACACTGGTTTGTCAGAAGTAATTTCTGATCAGAGGGAAATATGTTTTAAAATAATCCTTAGACTGCAAGGAACCCAGATCTAATCTGCCTTTCCTGGTGCAAACAAGGCTACAAAATACTGCCGGAAAAATTTTAGACCTTGAATCTTTCTGCAGTGGTACAAGATGGAAGTAAAGTTGGAAGCACACGGAAGAGATGAAGTCTTAGTTTCACTCTTTTATATGTCAATCACAGAGAGAGAAAAGCTCAAAAAAATTTTTTGCAGGTTTTTGTTTGATATACTCATTATATTTCCCTTGCAGGAGCATTGAAAATGTGTCTTTGTAAAAAAATGCCCGTTATCAAAAGCACACAATGTCCCTGGGAAACATAAGCCACATACAAAGGTCAGAAGACCTCTTGTACGGTGGCAGATGTTACCTCTCTCATTTGAGGGGTTAGGACTTTTTGCTTCAGACTGGAGACAAGTCACACAGAGAGGTGTTTGAAGGGGGTCAAATGAACTATGCAGTGGCTGAGATGAGCTCTGTTCTGCAAAGAAAGGGTTTCAGCTGGGGTCCTAGGAGAAAATTATCCATCTCAGCTCTTCCAGCTTCACCTAGTTAGGCTTCTTCAACAGTTATGTCAAGGAGAGGCATCAGATCAGTGAATTCCTTTCAGCCATGTCTTTCTCTTACCCAGCCTCATCCACTGAGGGTTGTGTGTGAGGGGGAACAGATTTCATTGCACTGTGTCTTGGAAATGGCTTCCATCTGGTTTTTATACTGTAAATTCTGGATTCTATGTAATTACTTTAGCCCAGGTTTTAAAGTAGATCCATACAGCTTTGCAAGAGATTTCAACTGCTAAGCACCATTTCTCCTATGCTGTTAGTGAGCCACTGAATTTCCATTAGCAAGGTATCTCAACCAAGGACATCTTGAAACTGTAGCATGATGTTTACTTGTGCTGTGTGAACATGAGCTTTTCAGATTTAGCATTGCCAGTTGAGAACCTGAGCATGTCAGGAAATGTTGTAGACTTCGGTTTTGACAATTTCTTCATCATCCTGATAGATAATCTCCACTGGTTCATCTCCTGATTGTCTTCAGGTACTGTTAATAGTTCAGGAACAAATCTGTACCTCAGATGTAGTAACACACATTTGTCCCCTTCAAGTTTCTGCTGACAGCACAGGAAAAAAAAAACTTGGGGGAAACAAAAGGCAGGAGGTTTGAACCCTGATGTTCAAGAATAGATAAAATTTTATTTTCTTCAAAATTCTCCATAGTCAAAGGAGACTTATCATAACACCATTTCCATCACAAGCAAAAAAAAAGAGTAACACAAATTCTTTAACCCGTAAATCTGCCAGCCAGTATTCCAGATCCTGGGTTGCTGCGGTTTTTTACTTCAATATTTAAGATCACAAAATAGCCTGACACAGCAGGAGCTGAGAGCTGTAAGAACCCTGAGGTCGAACCAGTAAGGAAACCAGGTCTGTGTGAGAATGAGGTGTGTAGGGTGTCAGGCTGCTCACTGGAGCTGCTCGCTGCAAAGGGGCCTCGGTCCCATTAGTTAAAGTCTCTGGTGGTGAGAGTGTGGTGGTGAGACTGCCAGAGTGCGCCTGAATGGTCAGACAGGAAAGTTTCCTTAACAGGAGGGCTGTGAAATACCTGCCTTCTTCATTTGTCAGGTTTCTGGACATTTTGCTGAGATGCAGATATGAGCTCAGCAAGTTTATCCTCCATCCCTCTCTCTTCCTTGGAGCTTTATCAGCAACTCAGCAGGTGACAGCCTCTATCTGTAGAGGTAGGAAGGTGGAAATAAAGAAAAAAAAAACTGAACAAATCTTTATTGCCCAAATACTAGGCCAAGTGCCAGCAAGGATGACATTTTGTTTTCTTTATCACTTTTTGATGATTTTCATTCCCAGTTTGAAGTGCACTTGAACATTTTTTTTTTTCACTTGCAGTTCATTTCTATGCAACCATCAAGCCTATACAGAGTTGATATTCACTTGGACAGCATCTGAGGAATCTGCAGCTGTGACTGTAATTGCAGTCAGACCGTCTGGTAGATGATCAGAATTGTGCAGTGTTGCCCTAAGTTGGTGAGGAATTGATGAGGCTGGTTAAGAAAAACATGAGCTCTACCCCTTGCTTATCTTGCAACTGGCTTGAGCAAGGCCTAATGATTGAAGGATCCTCCAGAAAAAGAACAGGGATCTGTCAGGGGGATCATGATGGGGCTACACTGGAGCACAGAAGGAGAGAAAAGTGTGGCCACTCTAAGGAGGTCTCTACCCTTTTCTGCATAGCCTCGTAAACAAGTTGTAACTGCAAACACTTGTACTGCATGGTGCACTGGTGTTTAGACAGGAGGTTGACATCATGTCAGTATGATCTGAGAACAGGAGAAAGCTGTGCACAAGTATATGGAGAAGTTTATCCAGGTGCACAGGAATGCTAGATGGAGAGTGATAGGCAGCAGAACGGCTTATCTGAAACATACATGGATTCAGTGTGACCCTGTTTCCTGCAGGACTCTCATGTCTACAGCACTGAAACAGGTGAGATGACTCAGTGCCAGCTTCTTGGATGTATCTGTCAGTGTTAATGTGGGAAGCCAGAAACCAGCAGGAAGGTTACAAAGGTCTCTTCTTTGTTGGTCTTCAGATGTAATGAGGTCATTCCTTCTCCTCTTGATACAATCTGGCAGTGGGTATAAAGCCATTTCCAGAAATTACGTGAGTCCTACTGACTCATTAGTTTTCCTCTGGTTTTCTTTAAAAAGAATAAGTGGGTTCTGAGGCAAAAGATGAAACACTTCTAAGGTGATTGTATGTTCAATTTGGCTCATTGGTCTGTTTTTAAATGTCTTCCAAGCCTTTTCTTTGTTAGTCATGTTAGTTTAAGAGGTGTACATTGATGTTAGAACCTGGGCATTATAATTGCCAATGCTTTCCAGAACCAGGTTTGGTTTTTTGTTTTGGTTTTGTTTCTTTGGTTTCTTTCCTGTCATATACATTCATTGATTTCCATGTATTTTTTTTTTCCCAGTGTCATGGTTTAACCACATTATTATTCTCATACTTAATTCAAAACACAGCACTTACTGACTACTAAGAAGAAAATTAACTCTACCAGCTGAAACCAAGACGCATGAAGGAGAATACCACATAATTCTAGAAAAGCGCCTCTTTGGAAGGAAATAGGCAAATTACATTTGTAATATGGAGAGGAAGCTGGTGGTCTGCCCCCTCAAAAATATTTCTAGAAAAAGTGACTTGGATTCAGGTACACATACAAATAGCATCACTCTATTTCTAAGTTCTCAAACAGATCTTGCCTCCTATGGACTTACACTTTTTCTTGCCTACAATACAGCAGTCTCAAAATTAAAAATATCTTGTCATCTGTTTGTTTAAGATCAGAAGGCAAACATTATATTCGCTGATCAACTGGCAGGATACTCCAGTATTAACAAGGTGTTGTACGAATGGCACTCCCCAATTTAGTGCTCCCACTGAAACTCCAAACCACACACTGCTAGTTCACTCTCCCCCTTTCTTCTCTGCCTCTATGCTGCAGCGGATTGGAGAGAAGAATTGGAGGCACAAAAGTCAAAGATCAGAAGCTGAAATAAGAAAATGAACAGCAACAACAATAATATTAATAACAAAAGTGTATAAAAGAGAGACTGCAGAGCTTGACCTGACCATAGCCACACCATGCTGACCACTCCCTCTACTCAGAACCAGCGTTACCCCACTGCTCCATCCATCATGCTTGCTTGACTAGCAGGAACCCCTTCTCCTCTGGAAGCAACAGAGCTTCTCCCCCCTCCCTGCCCCCAGCAACCCAGCACTGACTGAGGTGGTAGGAAAAACTGCTAGGTCCTGGCCGCGCCCCCTACCCCGCCACTGCAAAAATTAACCCCGTCCTGGCTGCAACCAGGACACAGGGTGCAATTTGTCTTTGCATTCCACATTGCCTCTTATCTGCCTCTTGATGTTGGATATTTATAAGAGTGAGCTGTTCATTTTTAAGGATCTTATGCTGGATTTCAAGTTAATCAGTTCTCACCTGCTAGCATGCCTATACAGGAAACTGCCAAGGAAAACACATTTGGTTCAGTTAAAATACTAGATTTTTTTTCTCCATGCTTTTCATTTTAAAAACTTTGAAAGAGACCTTGAAGTATTTTTTAAAAGGGAAAAATTACATTTATATCCAGTACTATTCCACTTCATACATGTTTCCCTTACAGAATGAGAGTTTTCCTACATTAGAAGTTATGTACTGTGATCATTGGTCTGTGGCAGAAATGATGTGTTACACATTTGTTGTAACATTCCTCGACTGTCTATGATGTTCATACCAATAGCATGACATATTTAGGCATGCCATGATAAAACAGAACCACCCATGCCATAATTATTACCTATGTATGACACCTGCTGAAGGTCCAATTAGGAACATACAAGTCTGTTCATAGATGAGTATATATACGGTGATGTAATGATCATAACTATTGCTAAGCCTTGCTTGGTTTGGATACTTCAAAGATACATATTTTTATAGGTATTTTAACTCAACTTTATTGCTTGCAGGTAAGGTGAGCACAGTAGTACATAGGCTTAGAAGTTAATTGACTGACTAAGCTTGGTAGTTTACAAAGTAAGTCTCTTCAGAAGTCGCTCATGAGAGCCTTATTCTAAGTATTTAATACTACCTTGTAATACTACTGTGCAGGCATGCAGCTGTGAAAAGGATTTGAATATATGACCTTCCGCTTACAGATGCAATAATGTAATGCCGGAGAGTATGCAGTGTGCAAGGCTGCATTAGCTTTCTTGCCTCTCAGGAGAGGAAGTTAGAGGAACATGTTGTTATAACCAAACTTTTGTAAACAGTGGGATTTCACAACAGAGGTGACACTGCAAAGGCATCCTGAATTGGTAAATGTGTATCTTGACTTACTTAACCACACATTTCTACTTTAATGACAAAATACGCAGAAGCAGAATTGCAGGGACATTGGCAAATAGGTCCTTCTTATCTGCATTCTATTCTCAGCTCTAGTTTAGCCTTGCTGTAGGAGAAAAATAATTATTTCACACCTCATCATTCAGAGATGTAGTTTCCATGCAGTCGTTTTCTTAGCCACCACCACTCGGTGTTTATATGAGCTAAGGGCAAGGCTAAGCATTTTCCTGTAAGGACTCCACCAGTTTGGGTTTGGGAGACACGGAAGTAATTTCAGTGGGTGCAGTGATGATGTCATTGCACAGTACTCTTTGTTCTTAACTCTCCTGACCCTGTCTGATGGACTGCTTCCCTTATGGGTCTCGCTTCCTTCTTTCATCAACATTGCACTTCCTGTCTTCAGTGGTCCTTCACAGCCTCTCATTCTCTTTGTTTTTCCTGCAACTAAGCCCTTCCTTTTTTCCCCCACCATATAAAGCAGATAGACATATATGTAAAGGCACACCCTGAAATTGAAAAACCAAGACAGAAATAATGGAACCAAAAATATCACAGCTACTGTTTTGCTCTGTTTTTGTCCTTTTTGTCCTTCACATCTGTCTTACTCTTTAGATTTAAAGCATTCCTTATGCTCCACAATGAAAGTGTTAGTGCACTGTAAAACCTTAAATATTTTCAACAATTCCAACAATAGAACATTTAAGTGTAACCATTGCATAAAAGAGCTTGAAAATTATTTAACTTTATCAAAGTTTCCTCTTTCTCTCCCACACAAACACCTTTTCTGTAAGTTTGTTGGTTTTTTTTTTTTAAACAATTAAAAAGAATCTAAGGGCAACTGAAAAATTCATGTACATGAAATCTGGCAGAAAAACATTAGGGAAAATTAGCCATTTTCTTCAGCTGCAGAGTTGAGAATTAGTAAATCCCACCTGTATTTTTTCTGAAGGGATTTATAGTAAATCCAACATTTGTTGTATCACATCTTTGTAAGATACTGTCATAGGATGTTTTCCCCTTTGTATCTTACTTCTAATCAATATAATTCTAGTATTTATTATTTCCATCTCCCACTTGACTGTAGGTGCATCCAAGTCACATTCCATCCTGAAACTGAAATAGAGAATAAAAAGATCCCTAACGGTGTTTGGCCACAAAACTTTGCATTTCCAAAACATACAATGAAATTATGAATTAATATAAACAAGGATGACTGTTGCTTTTCACATGAATGAAAGACAGTTACTTTAGTTATATGTCCTTAAGCAATGGCCTATTTATTTTGCAGCCAAACAGTAAAACCAGCTTTTAATTCATAAAGTAGAGCAACGCAGCCTAGGATGCTCAGAAACTAGAGCATCATTGGTAATTGTTTTAGTGCACAGTATGGCAGCTTTAGTTGAAACCCCCAGTAGCTGACTGTTTTCCTCGAGCACAGGCGTCTCAGCTTCTGAAGGCCAGCTGCAATAAACCCTGCAGCAGTTCGAAGGAGAAGATCTACATTTTGTCCCATGCCAAGTTCCCCTCAATAGGGAAGGGACAAGTTGCATCCCAGGCTGCAGCCAGGGAATCTGCTTTTGGGAAGAACAGCACACTGAGAGACGTGTGTCATGGACATGGCCTGTCCTGGAGTAATGGCTCTGTCCACTCCTGATTCACCACATGGCAGACAGGCATGAGTGATCTTGGGTGCCAGAGTGAGGGGAGGGAGCAGCACTGCACCGGCAGTGCATGAGCTGTGGGTGATGTAAAACGAGACAAGATTTTGAGTAAGCCTGAAACTTCCTGAGTCAGGGATCCATAGCCTATTTATTCCTAAAATGTTTTGTTGTTAGTGCAAATGTCAGATAACAGTGTAAAGATCTACAGTCCTGTTCTCTCACTACCGTGTTTATGGGTTTCAGGTTTTCACTGCCCCGAAGTTTATGGCATCATTTACAAAATCAGAATTTTACAATAACAAATCAGTATATCAGTACACATGGTAAAGCGTGGGGCAGAGAAACTCTCACCTTCATATGTAACTGCTTAGCACTGCTAAACAGCAAATGAGGGCACATGCAATAGTTGGATATATGAAATAAAATACGATGCTTTCAATAGAACAGTTGACTATAAAAATGTTACTGTTCTGTGCTTGATATTAAACGTGTTTTCAATTTCAACTCAAGGTGAGTGTAAAGTAAGGTTTCTTTACAGATGGAATTATTCTTTTCCATATGTCTTATAAAGAATAGCATACATTTTTTTCTAATGCAGAAGGCCATAATTTGACCAATGGGTGCTGCTGATAGTGATAAAGAAGGAGACAAAAAGGGAGGGAAATTTATCACATCAACTAGAAACCAGGAATAAAATTCTGCACTTCAGAAATGCTATAATGTGTGCTCATGAATCATAAAAAGAAGTTGTAGTCACAGTGATTTGTACTTACAGTAGAATCCTGATGGCTGAAGAACTTGGGGTAGTTAGTGCTTTCTTGCAGCACAGGAACTGGGGAGTGAAGAGCACTAAATCTGGGGCTTCACAAATTTACTTTCAGACTATGGCAGTGAATCTGCCTAGATACTTGCTTCTAGCCTGGCTCCCCATCAGCTGCTCCTTAATATACCCACTTCACAGGTAGTAGGAAAGTTGATACTAAAATGGCAATTCTAAAATGCTAAACAGAAGTCCTGTAGAATAGGTCTAGTACCAGAAATTCAGTTTGACATGTACTGATTTTAACAAAACAATTTAAAAATTCTTTCCCATTGCACAGTTTGATAGTAAGGGAAAAAACTCAGAATTGGTTTCTCTTGTGGATGCAAGAGACACAAGTGTAATGCCTGGAGTAGAAAAAAACTCAAGAAGATCAAAAGTGGATACATTTTTATTTATCTTCAAGAATACAATCATAGAATCACAGAATGTTTTTTGTTGGAAGGGACTTTTCAAGGCCATCTAGTTCAACCTGTTGCAATAACCAAGGACACTTTCAACTTGATCAGGCTGCTCAGGGCCCCATCCAACCTGACCTTGAACGTTTCCAAGGATGGGACACCTACCACCTCTCTGGCAACCTGTTCTACCCTCACTGTATAGTACTGATTCCTTATATCTAATGTAAATCAGCCTTCCTTCAGTTTGAAACCATTACGCCTTGTTCTATCACAACAGGCCCGGCTGAAAGTCTTTCCCATCTTTCCTATGTCCCCTTTAGGTACTGGAAGGCTGCAATATGGTCTTCCTGGAGCCTTTTCTTCTCCAGGATGAACAACCCCAACTCTCTCAGCCTTACTTTTAAGTAACTATAGCAAAACTGATGTGTGACTCAACAGACAAACAGCCACGATGCTGCAGAAATATGGTTGCTTTGCAGAGTTTTACTATGATTAGCAATCAGTAGTGTTGTGCTAGTGATTAGAGGTATGAGAACCTTGCATAATATTGTAATTGGAGTGCCCCAGTTTGGCTGGGGACACATCGCATGCATGCGTATTTACCCTTGTATTCTATATTTTTTGTCTTAGCCACTCTACTCATTTGGCATGAGCCAGTCATGAATTTTCAGAACATCTAGGACAGAAAACCAAAAAAAGTTGCCTGTCCTTATGCAGACATCTTGCTTTCTCTGTTTGCGTCCTCTGGACCTCTCTCACTTTATGATCTCTTTTGTTGGGATGCAAAGTCTAGATCTCAGCAAGTCTCTGTAAACACATTCTGGTTTAGGGAACTGTACTTCATCTGCTGGCCATTACAATGCTACTGATAAAAGGAAAGTACAGCCCCGGTGATCTGCTTTTAGAGGGCAACTCCACTGCCTGAGAGTGATACGCTAACGGGCTGCTTCGGATCTCGGTCTCCACCAAGAGAACCAGAACTGGGGCAGGGATGGTCGGTCTGAAAGGATGGTCTCTTTCACATCACAGCAGCCTCTCATCTTCCCCTGTCTGCGTTGGAGAGGAGGGCACAGAGCAGACTGGCGGGGCGAGCTGTGCCTGCCGGGAGCCATCCCCAGGGACGGCCGGAGCCGGATCCCACGGCACCAGGCCGACGCTGCCCCGGCACACCCAGCACCTTCCTACAGACACTAGGTGTGCCTCTTCCGCCTCAGCCCATCCTTGATCCTGCTGTGTGCCCTGTTTGCGGCCGGTGCTCTAGGCAGGTTCCCGCCGCGGCTTCCCCCCCCGCCACGCCCCGTCATGCTCCGAACTCTCCGGAGGCCCCTCATGTCCCGAGCCCCGGTTGCCAGGCAACGCCGGATTCCTCACGCGTAGCCAGGGAATGGGTCCCGCTGTGAGGCTGCCATAGCCGTGGGGCCCTGGGGCTCCGTCCATAGGCCGGAGTCACCAAGCCCAGGCCGCATTCCCTGCGTTGCCCTACGCGGTTATGGGACCACTGGCCACTCCAGGGCTCTGAAAAACACGATGAAAACATCTCGTTGATATTTTTGTTCACTAAAAGCAGAACCTGGGCGTTCAGGTGGGCTGCGCAAGCCAGTATCACGCGCCTCACTGTGGTCACGGTTCAGCCAACAGGCAGACATGTTTTGTTTTACTTCCATGAACGCCATGTGTTGGTGGAATTAGTTTTCTCTAAAGGTACCTAGGGGAGTTGAAGGGCATTTGTGCATGGGCATGGCCAGAGAGGAGCCATCATGAAGGGATCATCTTGAGTGGGAAATAAGTCCCTAAAAACATTTGGTTTCCTTTTCTAGGAAAACTACTCTTACCACTCTACCAGTGAACTAGCAAGTAAGTAATAAGTAAAACAATGGTGCTAATCCTTGGCAAGAAGCAGAATGGTGTAAGGGAAACCCCAAATCCTTCTTGCAAATGGACATTATTTTTGAGTACTTCGAAGAAGCCACTTTAAAATTAGAGGGAGCAAGCCTACTAAAAAAAAAAAGAAGAAAACCCTGCAAAGCACAAGAAAATTATTCATCCAAGAAAAATCTGAAACAGCACAAACCTATGACCCCTTTACAACATGTAGGTGGCTTTCCTGCATAAATAGCTCCACCTCCTTTTCAGTATTACTGTAGGGTAATTCCAGTTCTCACAGTTTTGTGGGATATATCTGAAACAACTTTGGTTTTCTGCCGTTGCTCCAATGCTGTAGCTTACAGGTTTGCCAATTGGTAGCTATGTAGTCTCTCACTGGTTTTGCTGTTGGGTCACCAAAACTGTGAATGAACGTGCTCTTTTCTCAGCTGAGAAGCCCTGAACAGTTTCACGTTTCTGGCAGAAGTGGAAAGCCATGGACACATTGGGAAAGGGTAAGGCAACAAAGATACCAGACCCTGAAGTTGCTGGAACAGGTGAGACAGAAACATGCCTTGTGGACATGTCTCAGAAGTAAATGGGCTGGACATTAGCATGAGACTAGTACAAAATGCAGAACTACACAGAAGACTGGAGAGAAACGCACCTAAAAACTCAGTAATCTGAATGGAGATGACTATTTACCTGAGGGTTTCGTGTCTTTTGTTCAGAGCTTTGTCCCCTGACGGTGACTCATGACCAGGTTCCAGTACAATCTCATACTTCTGTGGGTCAAGATTTGGGGACAGGAATGGAAGAGTGATTGTGAAGAGGAGGATGTAAAGAAAGAAAAGATAATTGAATAAATTTCGTTACTTAAGCAGGTTTTAATACATAAATTCTTTCAAAATGTATCCAATATTCAAGTGGTATTTCTGACAACTATTTCTGTAGTTGTCCAGGTTTGTTGCTAATCAAACACTGTGTGGATGGTGTGTTAAGTGTTGTAAAATATTTACTTCTCTGTCATCTATCACACAAAAAGCTTGATTTTGGTATCTGACCGTGTTGCCATCAGATACACTAAAAAATTATGCATTCTTCTAATTTCAGGCAACTCAGAACTAGCATCATAAGGGTGGGCTATTAAACTCTGTTTAGGATGTGAAGTTCTAGAGATCTCTGTATGTTTTTTCTTTAGAAACAAGAGACTGGGGTAAACTGATGTCACACAACGAGTGTTTATTGGTTAAAAAAGTCTGCATTTTCAATCGAATATATTTTAATGGTTTTCATTACGTGGTATTAATATAATACAATTAAAAGTAAAACATTGTTTTCTTTCAAAATAAATTCTAAAGAGTAGCATTGGCAGCTGATAGTTGGGTGAAAATGCAAAATAGTGAATTTGCTCAAAGATGTCATAAGCATTTAAAACATGCTGTTGAATCACAGAATCCTAGAAGCATTAAGGCTGGAAAAGACCTCTAAGATCAAGTCCAACCATCAACCCAGGATCACCACCATGTTCACCACTAAACGATGTCCTCAAGTGAATGACAGCATAACATCTCCATATATCTATGGGGTTTTTGAATGAGCTATTTCTCTTCCTCCGGCTTCAACAGGGATATTTTTTTTCCACAGAAAAGACTCTGTTATAAATATGGCAGTACCCTATCATAATGAAAAAACGGAGTATGATGAGATAATGTTTTTGTTTGAATTTTTCTAAGTTGTTCACCTCCTTTTGAAACAAATGAGCTACATTTGAAAAGATGGTTTTGTTAATAATTAATAGTTTGACTTATATGATGAGCTATGTCAAGAAGACATTAAAATTCCAATTTGTAAGACTATAGCAGAATAACAGAAACAAAGCAAGAACCTGTACCAGCTTGTGTTAAAAGGAACTAACATTTCAACATTTTTATCAAAAGGCAAAGAATAAAGGGAAATATATGATTTATTACACAATAAAAACTTTGGGCTCTTCTTAGTTTGAGATAGGGAAGGAAGAAAGGTGGCGTTTTAATTTTTGTACTTCTCATTCCCCTAATCTATTCTAATGGGCAATAAATTATAGTTCCTCAAGTCTGTTTTCCCAGTGGTAGTAACTGGTAAGTGATTTCACTGTCTATCATGACTATCCTAAGCTTGTCCACCCTAGTTTTTCCAACTGGTCCTGTTGAAGAGGGGGAGTGAGAGATCAGCTGGGCGGGGATCTGACTGTTAAACAAGGCTAAGCCACCACAGCCTGTTTTGTTGTCCAACATGTGGCTGAAGGAGTTAAGAGATAATGACAGCAATTGGAAGAGGCAATGCACAAAACTTGAACTGGACATTGCCAGGGAGTGGAATAATTTGGGGGAGCTTTGATACTTGTGATGGGAAATTTTGCTGTGGTGAAGGGAAAAGTGGTGGAGATCTATTGTGTATGTTTAGTGTTTACCTTTGCCAGTGTCATGATGGTGTTTCTTTGATATGGGGAATTTTTTTTTATGTTGTAAGTGAGGTTTGTGGAGAATGTGGGATTAATGTATATTTTAATGACAAAAGTGTCTGTGATTTCAGGTCCCTGTATCATCAGCGAATGTCCCTGTGAGAGGGCTCTGCTATAGTGGTAGAGGGATAAGATTTTTTCTATGTGTACATGTTAGCCTCTTAGCCAAATTCTAAGTAGATTTTCTCATCAGTGGCTCCTTCCTTCCTTCCTTCCTGCCTTCCTGCCTTCCTGCCTTCCTGCCTTCCTGCCTTCCTTCCTTCCTGCCTTCCCTCCTTCCCTCTTTTCTCACTTCCCCAAGTACACCAGCGTTCTGGAGAAGTCATCTAAAATTATACTACTAAGTCATGGAAATTAAACGTATTATTAAGTAAGAGGGTGGTAACTGCCACTGGGCAGTGCTGACTTCTCCATTTGTTGATGACTTTAATCAGTATCAATGAATATCATGTGTTTTGGTTAGTTACATGCCTCAGTATTGGAAGAACGGTTGGATATTTTCTAAGCTATATTTATACAAGAAATATTCATCTTGGTTTACCACATAATAAAACTCTACAGGAGGAAGTAATGACAAAGTACTCAGAATCTGGCCAAAAAATACCAGATGACAACTTCAATTAGAAAGAAGTTTTAAAGGAAGACAATGACTTTTAGCAAAAATTATGGCTAAAAAAGACAACTTAAAAAAGACAAAACTTGCTGGTTTGGGGGGTTTTTTTTTAGAAATTTTTTTTTTTTTTTAGGTTTGTACAAATACAGTAAGGCTTAAGTTACCCTTCATTTCCATTTTAAGACATCATGGAGAAAATCCAACCCAAGCAGGAAATACAGACGTAACAAAGATGATAATTATAAGTAAATAAATCCAAACAAGCTCTTTGTTACATTCCACCCCTCTTCTGTCAGCTGATTTTTTATTTACAAGGTCTCCAGCAAGTCTGTAGAAAGCTGATCATACTGGGATTGAAGGAAAAAAAGAGAGACCTTTTAAAATACAATCAAGATAATGAGATACTGTAAGTCCCAGGTATTACATAATTAACATCATCTTGAAAAGTTCATTGCGCTAAGCCTGAGTATTTTACCTTTTAAAGTTGTTACTAAATCACTCTGCATCTGATTCTTCACTGGCAATTTCCTCCAGATACACATCATTTATTGAGACATTTGGTAGAACTATTACCACTTCAATGAATTAACCCGTGAGTCTTCCACTTTCTAGAAAGATCTAAAGTAGGTGTGACATTGAAAAAAGCCTAAGGCTAGAGCTGAGAATAAGAAAACTGAGAGAAGAATGATTCGCCCTGAGGGTAAGCCTTTTTACCAGTATAGAATATTTTCTTTCAAATAAAATGTTTCCATTGCTCAGCATTCAAGGTCAGTTTTTTTCATTTATTTTTCATTTATTTAGACTCAGTTAGGATAGACAAAAGTCAGTGCACACGTTTCAGATGATTTGCAGATGAGATGATCAATTTATTTACTGAAAACATCCAATATGCATTACATTCCGGACACGTTCAGACAGATTCCTTCCAACAAGTCAAAACATATTCCCAAGGAGGAATCATATAATGTATTATTTACATTTCTTTATCAGATTCTGAAAGTACTTAAATATATTGGATAAAACTTAATGAGACACATGTTCAAAAAACTGTGTAGTCTGAAGATGAAGCAACCTGCATCTAAGAAGTATTATGGGAGTTAAAACTGAGTACTAATTTCTCAAACTCTACTGCAACAACAATGCTACTTTACCTCAGTACTTTGTATTACTTTGCATTTTTAGAGGGAGAAAGACATCTTCCAAACCAAGCTACTTTTAGAGCAATTTTCCTGAAGTAATGGAAAGAGAACTGTGTTCAGGAACGAAGTTTCAGTCAACACACTTCATGGCAACCAGCTTATTTCATGGCCAGCACATGAACACTTCTCGTGATTATGTCCTGTGTATCAGGCACTGTTTTTACAACTAGGTTTCGCAATTTTCTCATATCAAATGAGACAACAGGAGACAAGCTATTCTTTCCAAAAAATGTTCCTGATTGGTGCTCAGAATTGATTTTATTTTTAGATCCTTTTGGAAAGTATCTTCATTTAATAGATTCCAGTTGTCAATCAAGTCACATTTTGTTAAAATTACTTTTTCTTTCGAAGTCTGATAGACTCTTTACTAGATGTTAAGCATAAGAATTGACAGATACTTGCCTGTATCTCAAAATACTGGTAAGTTTAGTAGAACAAATTTAGCAAGCCTTAAAAACATGTTTTTGTCACTAATTGAACTCTGCACTTAGACTGAACTATACAAATATTGCTGCTACAAAGTAAGATTTTCTTATTAAAAACAAAAATTAAGTTAGATCTAATTTGTTACGGCAGAGGTGAAAGGTAGCAAAGTAAGAGAGGACAACTCAGTGGGAAAAATGACTGGTAGATGTTTCAACTAAATATGTCTGCTCAGCAAATAAATTAGTTACTACACCAAAGTCACAATAAAGTAAGTTTGATCACAAAACAGCTGAGCAGGAGATTATTTACTTTATAATTAGTAAAATTTATTTTTAAAAACTAACATAAAATCAGAGAGGAATAGAGAAGATTTAGGAATTTTCCCCAAATTATCTTATTAGCCTTAAAAATAATAGATAATAATAGCATATTTTTAAAAATTCACATTACAGGAAGGTACTTAATCTGTGGAAATAACCTAAGTGCAAATGCCTTAACTAGCTTTGATTCATTACAGTAAAATTTCCTCAAGTATTTTGGTTATATTCACCATGTTTCTGCTCTTTGTTCTTGTATTATAAAGTTAAAATATTTAAAGGATTTCTGAAATGTCTTAACATAATTTCATAGATGTAGTTAAGGTTTCTGCATTAAAAAAAAAAAAAAAACACTCTTGTATGAAAAAGGAATTTTAAAAGTCTTCTGTTTTTCTTCACCAGAAAGTTATCATGCAATTTCTTTATCGGTGACATTTTAAGACTTCATAGTGAAATTCTTGAAAACTGAGATCATAGAAGTGTCAAGAAAAGACCTCTATGATCATTGAGTCCAACCATTAACCTAACACTGCCAAATCACAGATCAGGTTGTCAGATAAGGATTTCTTCTTTTTCTTACCAGAAATATTTCTGGTTAATGAAATTGCTTTCTGGTATTATGGTGTTTCTTTTGACTTGTGTAGGAATTTGTCACAGTTGAGGCGGACGCGTGACACGCACTAGTTCTAACATAAAGTGCAGGCAAAAAGCATTTATTCCAAAAGCCAGTGTCATATATATACACTTTTGTATGTTTATCATTCATGTTAATTGTCCATTGGTTGCTTAACTACTACAATAGATTAATTGGCTATTTTAACTACACTATAGTATTATTAGTTATCTACAACACAGAGATCCCAAGAATCCAAACAAACACCAGCTGCAGATGTGTTGCCGTTTACTCTCTCTATTGTTTTGAATTTCTTGCTTCCCTTGATTAGGTTTCTCACAGGTAGAAATGGACTGTGCTGAGGTCAATGTCAGACTCAGACAGGCTTTCTGACCTGCTGTTAATTCCCACAGGAATTGTTTATAATCTGATACATTGTAGTCATTCCATCCTATTAGGCAATTAATATGCAAGAAATACTTACTAATCTAGTGATTTACCAAAAAAACTATTAATGTAAATCTTACTGCCTCAAAAGTGTCATCCATTTAGCAAGGTGAGCTCTTTAAATACACATTTTCCAGTTATTATTTTAAAATAAAATGTACCAATAAAATTACTTTTTCCCTCTTGCTAAATATTTATGATCCTATTTTGTTTTCATTAAAAGTCAGCAGTTGTCTTTATATAAAATGTACGTTTTCATATTGAGAACTGCACCGTTTTTTGTGCATCGCTTTCCTTTCTTCCTTTTATCATTCCCACTGTGACCCTGCAATGTCTCCATTAACAATTATTAAATCATATGGAGGGAGTTGATATTTTGAAAATATTCATGGTGTTAAAGTCATACTCCTAACACAATTTGACATACAGAGAGAAGGATCACGTAATCAGCTTTCTAGTGATATGTCATTCATAGGTTGGAGCTGTCCTATAACACTACCTGGAAATAAGAAAATGAAATGTTGTATGCAGACGTCAAGCCTTAAGTTCATCAGAGAATTGAAAATCAAGAAGAAATTCTTTGTTGCACATAAAACACTCCTTTTTTAACATTGTTTTCATAAAGTGTGTTGGAATATATTTTTTTCTCTGTGTTTATCATTAAAATGCTTGAACACATTAGCAGAGTCCTCAGACAGGAAGCTAGACGGATATCGACTTTTTCGTGGTGTTAAAATTTTGTATCTTGTTAATTTAACTCCAGTGTACTGTTTGCTTGCACATTCCTTTTCGAGCAAACCCCCTACATTTTGCAAATAGAGACAAGATGATGAAGTTGTGGTGTTTTGAAATTTTTTTATTTGAACTTTCTTCTTGCAAAGATTCTGAGCAATACAAACTGATACTATTGCTTTTTCAAATTTATGACCAGTCGTAGGAAGAGCAGTTGACAAAAATCTGGACTTTCACTTCCTCAAAATTAGTAACCTTGTAATTCAAATATTATTTGCTCTTCAGATTTAAGGGTACAATCCTGCTACCTCTACTGGTATCTGAAGTGTCATAGCAGGGCACTTATTTGCTATAACAGCTACATTAATACATCTCCCTTGACTCCGCTTCATGCCGTTTCCTCAGGTCCTGTCACTGGTTGCCAGAGAGAAGAGATTGGTGTCAGCTCTCCCTTTACTGCCTGAATTGCACTGCACTGAACAAAACTACATTGCTTTAATGGCTTCCATACTAAATTAAGTTTGGAGTAGCAACAATTGTTATTCAAAGAGATGGCTGTACTCATGCACAGTCTTCTGGAAACTTTTAGCCACAAAGGCATTCACTCCTGATTGACTCCCAAAGGATCTATATGCAAAGACTCTGCAAAAGTGCTCACCAGAAGTGAATTTACAAGTTAAACAGTAGGCATGGTTAGGAACTGCCCACTTCTGGATAGTTCTGGACTTTCCTTCTGAAATGCCTTGTCCTCTGACCGTACACAAAAGCTCAGAAGACTCAACTTCAAATTCAAGTATCCCTTTTTCAAGACAAAACATTCCAGTGTTGCACTGTAGCTCGACAATAGAAGTTTAGGACATTACGGTTACAGGTTTCTGCTATACTTCCTCTTAGAAATTGTCATGCCTGTAGCAAAGATACCTAAGGAAGATGTATGTTCCCATTTCAGCAGTTCAAGTTCCAGGCTAGTACCCCTTCTTAAAGCCCTGTTGCAGATGTGTTTGCACAAATTTATGGGTACACGTGTACATTTCCTTCTTCCGTCTTGGCTACGCAATGTAAAGGTGGCAGAGATCAAGCAAACCACAGGGAATGGCAGCACCCTAAAACACTGCCCGTCAATCTTTTGAGGAATACCTTCTGGGTGGCAGGAGGCCCAGGCAGGAAGCTGTGAACTGGTGTCAACCCTTTGCACAACAAAGGAACCTGTAGCATGTGCCAGGTGATCGGGACACTCCGAGACATGGCAGGAGCCAACGACTCAGCTGGAAGATCTCAGACTATAGTGCACATAGACTGTGAGGGTATAAAAGCCCAGGGTTTCCTTTGTTCAGGGTCCCTTCTCCAAGGCACCAGCTAGAGCTCTTACTCTCTTGTTGCAGTCTATCTTAATTATTTTGAGGATTCAGATGTCGGAGACTCTGCTATGGAAAACATGGGGTCAAACCAGTAAGGAAACCTGGTCTGACTGTGTGAGTGTGGGGAGAGTAAGGAGTCAAGTGGGGCACCCATTGGTTGCTGGAGCTGTTTGCTGCGAAGGGACTTCAGTCTCAGCTTTGGGGGTGTGAATGTGACTGCCAGAGTGGTTCCTGGATAGTCAGACAGGAAAGCTCCCTTAGCCAATCCACCAAGCACATCTGACAGGACTCTTAAAATGGCTATGTCATAGATACTGTTTCACTATATATATGCGCAGGGAAACCTATTGCTCAGCCCGGTCCATATATGACAGACAGAAATTTTATTCATATTTAGCTTATGTTTCAAGAAAACAAATCAAGATGCCATTTTTCACACGTCCAATAGGAAGAACGTGAACTTTATTTGCCTTAACAGGGAAGGAATGGGACACTCCTCTACCAGGTTAGTAGGTGACTGGTACTTCTGCCAAGAAGTCTACATGTCCTTCTACGCCATTGTGCCTTTTTGTGTACCTGAGGACACAGCCATGTGTGTCTCTGCTAGACCTGACCCATGCCTCATGGGACAGACCACTGGTGGTCAGTTCTGCTTTTGGCTGTGGTACAAAGATCACCAAGTGTTAACCTCATGTCAAAGCAGGCCGTGTGGTTTTCCTCCCCATGCCTGAGGCAGAAATGGAGGGTGGATAGGGAATGTCCACTTGGGTTTTGACCTGAAGCTCACCTAGGATAACGTGCGTGCCTCAGATTCACCTAAAAGCAGAGCCAACAGGCACCTTCTGGTTTCCTGGCACTCTTGAACCTCAAAGCTGGTTATTAAACAACTCCAAACCTTTGTGCTTTGGTCAGGCACAGTCACAGCCCAGAAGCGGGACACAAGGAGTGATAAGGGACGAGCAGCGAACAATGCAGATCACTGATAATGCAGCCTGGCGGATTTCAGGCAGGCTTTCGAAGATGCCAGAGAGGCTGCAGCCTGGAGCTACTGTGGCGGGAAGCTGCAGGAGGGGAGGAGGAAGGAAGGTTGGGCGGGCTGCTCCCGGCGCCGCCCCTCCGCGCGCCACGGCGCCCCCTAGCGGCAGCTGCCGCAGCGCGCCCCGGCGCCTTGCTGCGCCGAACCTTGCACGGCTGTGCGCCAAGGGGCGGGGCCACTGCCTCATTTAAATATCACGGAGGCGAATTTGCATGCCACCAAGATGGCCGGCCCAGCGATTGGCCGGTTCCGGAGCAGCCCCCCACTGCCGGCCTCTGTGCCCACGGAGGGGGCGGGGCCAAGTGAGAGAGGGGAGGAGACACAGGGTTCATTTGCATAGCGGCCCGGCGCGCACGACGCGGGGAGGCGGCGTTGGCGCCCGGAGCGCGCTCCGAGTTTGAATCCA
>VZRR01004853.1:519222-553227 GCA_013398015.1 Oreocharis arfaki | reverse complement strand
GTACACGCGCATGCATGGGAGCACGTGACCCAGCTCCAGTGCAGCGGCGGTGGCGCGCGTGCGCGTCCCCGTTGCTCTCGCGCGTTGGCGGCGGCGGTGGCGGTGGCGGCGCGGGCACAGGTGGGTCCGGCGGGGGCGCGCACCGGACAGCACCGGGTGCCTGCCTGGGCGCGACGCGCAAGGGCGAGGCGAAGTGGCGGCGCGTGTTTGGGTGGGACACGGGCGCGCCCGGCGCCTCGAGAGCGTTTCTTCGCTCCCTGCCGGATATGCGGTGGCGTGGCCTGGGTGGTGCTGTGCCCCCCTGGGAAGGGCGTGGAGCGTCGCAGCGCATGGGCTGTGGAAGCAGTGAGGGGAAACTGTTGGTGTTGTTCCTACACTGGTGGGCATCAGGGCATAATTTCTCTACTGTGTGGACACATTCGTTCGTTGGAAACCAAACCGTGTCTCTGTGGGAACAGAGAAGGACGAGTTGTGCTTACTCGTGTGATGCCACCAGTAACAAGGCCCAAGCGGCTCCTCGAGGTGTCATGGCCGCCCACCTCATGCAACATGGCAAAACAGTTCAAGCCATGTGTTAAATTAAAGGAGGTGTATTCGAATTTCTGTTCTTCCTTAAATATTTAAAATACTGATTTTTTTTCACAGTTAATGGTTTCACACTTTAATTCTGAGGCCTGTTAGAGGTGTAGCTCTGCCTTTGACTAGTTCGTTCTTCTAGCAGATCCATCCTTCTCTTCCTGGATTTCCCAGTTGTTGGCAGATATTCAGTGGAAATGCTGGTAGCAGGATATTTTGTTGCTTAACAGTAATCTTGAAATAATTTCACATAACATGACTGTGGTCTTTATCATAGAGAGACTTACTGGAAAAATAGCATGGAATTGTTGATGGAGAAGTACTTGCTTAAAGTCAGGCAGCGAACAGCTCTGCTGTTCTAGGCAGCAGTCAGTGCGCTTAAAAATGCAGCCTTCAGTTGCAGAAAATATCAGTTATGCATCTAGACATCATGCTACTGGTGGAAGTAAGAGCATGTTAATAGATTTTGTTCGACATTCCAAATCATACAAGGAAATGAGGTGTTACTATGAATAGATTTAAAAGAAGTTAATTGTGCAAGATCAGAATATTTTACAAGCATGCTGTTTGTCTCTCTTTTGGAACTTAAAAAATATGCTTGCACTTGTTACAGTTCATAATACTTTTTCAAAAACAGAAGTGTGAAGAATGTGCCTAATCTCTGCTTAAATCTGGAACCAGTAAGTTAAATATGAAGTCTGTACGCAACCATTAGCTATCAATCTAAAAAAATAAGTGGTTTTCTAATTAGTTACCAGGTTTTGCAGTCTTACAGGAAGGTATGAAGGAGACTTTAACACAGATACTAAGAATTCCTTGGAGGAGAAGAAATCAAACGCAAAAAGCACTGATGTTTAAGACGTGATCTTTGATAGATAAGTTCTCAGTTTCAGATCTATGAAATGGGGCTAATGGTTGTTGTCAGGCTAATCATAAAATGAATTTGCTAATTAATGCATTTATGCAATTCATGAATCATGGTAACTGCATCCATTATTTATTTCTCAAGTATGGCAGTTACCATATTATTTTATGCATCTCAGAACTACTAAATGAAGTTTTTATACATATATATAACATAGGTGGCATTGTACTAATGCTTTTGGATTGGTTTTATGTTCTTAGTTCAGAAGACTTACTACATTGTTTAGAGTAAAAGGTGTTTTTTTCAGCTGCAACTTTTCTACCAAGTGTAGCAGTGCTGCGCTGTTGCTTTCTCTGATGATGTGGAACAGTGTTGTGTTTTGCTGTATGAAATAATTTAGCAAGACTGTCTTGTGTGTTGCATGGACTTGAAACTGATTGTAGCAGAATTTACTTCAAAAAGGATACCCTAATTATTATATGCATCAATGTAAATAGTTGTTTCAATGCTCGTATTGGGAGACCTGTTGTTTTCTATCCTATATGAAGTCTTATTTTCAAGAAGATGCTGATTCCAATAGATATGCATGCCTTACTTGCCACATTTCCTACACCTTTAGAAGCTGTAGCTTGTGTTATTGTAGTCATTTCACAAACTTACAAAATCAACATTAACTGTAATATGTTAGTTTTCCTATAAAGGTTCCTTTAGTAATGCTTCCACTTGGGACATAAAACACATAGGCATATGCTTTCCTACCAGCATGGGAGGTGATTTTGCCAGCCAAGAAAGCGTGAACAACTTAGAAATAAAAACAGGTTAATTTTAAATACTGATCTTACAGAACCTGGTGCAAACAGAAATATTTCACATGTTCAGTAAATTCTAAAATACTGATTCCTAATGAGTAACTTAGTCTTCATTTTTATTATATTTGTGTGTGTTTTCTGTTCTAAACTAGAAATATTTCCACAGTGAAAAGGAGTTGAGTAAACAAAGTACTGTATTTTATTTTCAAAATAAGGGAAAAAAAACCTCATTTCTTACCAGCCAGATGATTTTAATAGTGTAATCATTTATTAAGTTTATCTGGAATTAATTGCCAGAAACTATACTTTGGCAAAAAATGTCAAGTTTATTAATGGAATGTAAACAGTAAGGCCAAAAGAGTATTTAAATCAGTACGTTGTTCTTAACAGTATGCATGTTAGTGCTTTTTTTTCCCTATTTGTTCTGCACTTGGTGCTTTTTCTATATTGTGGATTAGTTACATGCTTACATTATGATTTTATTTTGGAAATTATGGCAATGACATGTGCCTCACAATTTTCGTGAGGGATAATAAAGAAAATAAGTTAAAAGTTATGAAACTGGTATGATATGTGAATATGGGGAGTTGGGTTTTTTTCTTTCCATGGTGTATTTTTATGTAATACTGTTTTTAAATGCAATGAAATGTAATATTATTATTATTTCTGGAAACCATCTGTCATTGCTCTCTTTGGTTTTCTTTAGAAAGTGACATTATTCTGAGACATTTACCTATTTGCACAAAGTAAGTGGGAGCTCATAAACTGGTTAACATAAATGCTACTTTCATGATGTTTTTTTGTAATCCTGGAATGTTTCCTACTTGTTGCACTGTATGCTGTACTGCATGAAAAAACCTGTCCTAGTTCCACTGTACTGTAAGAAACTGCTTATCAAGGAGCAGTAACTTATCCAAATACAGAATGGAGAATAAGATAAGGCTGTTCTGTGGGGCAACTTTTTTTTTTTTTTTTAACAACTCATTAAAAGCAGAAAGTTGTTCTCTAAAGTGATCTCTGTCTTGTCAAGTCAGATAGCTGCAGAATGTCTTTATCTCTGAGTATAGTTTAGATGTGAATTGTGCAATACTTAGTATTTAAAACTTTTCTACCTTGACCTTGGTTTTTAGATTAAAACCTGTTGCTTGATAGCAAAGAAGGTAACTAAAATATTTCTAAGATTTGGTCAGGAGGATTTGGAACATAGATTATGTCAACTTTTGAGTTTTGGTTATTTTCTTAAGAGCAGAGTTTTGCATGATACTGTGGGAATCTTAGTTTTTGTTTGCCTGGGAAGATTTTGTGTATTGTTGGGAGTGTCCTTAGATGTCTTACATTTTTTGTTCATGTTCAGCTTTTGTAATTCTTTTTTCCTCCATACTTCTGTAATAATGATGGTCAAGAAATTCTTGAGCTCATATGTACATTGCTTAAGTCTCTGAAAGCATCTAATTGAAGTACAGTATCAGCTTACAGATTAGACTATAAAAGTGAGCGTAATGAGTTGTAGATAGAAAGTACCAACATTAATTATCTAGAAACTAGATCTCCAGAATGCATTAGTGTTTTTTTACAGTGGGGAACAACTCAAGTGTGATTCAGAAAGGGGAGTCTGTTTTGTTAGTTTGGAGGGGGTTTTTTGTTCTTAAGATACATACTCTGGCTTTAATTTATGTTCTAGTTCTTATCTCTGTTCTTCCTTGAGTGTTTTTCTGGAGATAGATAGACCAAAATCCATCTCAAAGTTTAAAGTAGATTTTCAGTTGCATGAGACTTTTATGCAGTTTTGTGTTTAATGCTTTCATCTAGTTTTGTATTAGTGTTGAAAAAGCCAGAATTTTTTCAGTCAAAAATCATAGAATCATAGAATTGTTTGGGTTAGAGAAGACCTTAAAAGCCATCTTACTGCCCTGCCATGTGCAGGAAGACCTTCTACTAGACCTGGTTGCTCAGAGCCCCATCCAGCCTGGTCTTGAAAACTTCCAGGGGTGAGGCATTCACAATTTCACCATCTCACCATACAGTATGTCATCACCCTGACACTTTTTTCTTTTTTTTTAAGTATCTAACACAAGCATGCTGTTTTTCAGTTTGAAGCCATTATTTTTCATTCTATAACTACATAACCTTGTGAAAAGTCTCTTTTCAGCTCTGTTGTGGGTTGCTTTCATAAGTACTGGAAGGTCCTCTAAGGTATATATTGAGCCTTCTCTTTTCCAGGCTGAACAATCCCCATTCTCTCAGCATTTCCTCTTGGGAGAGCCACTCCATCTCTCTCATCATCTTGGCTGCCCATCTTTGGACTCATTCCAACAGGCCCATGTCCTTTTTGTGTTGAGGACCCCAGAGCACTGCAGGTGGGGTCTCACCAGAACAGAGCAGAGGAGCAGAACCCCATTCCTCACTGTGCTGCCCACACAGCTTTGGATGCAGCACAGGATACAATTGGCCTTCTGGGCTGCAAGTGCACGTTGTCAGCTCATGTCCAGCTTCTTATCCACCTGCACCCCCAAGACCTCCTTGGCAGGGCTGCTCACAATCTGTTCATCCCCCAGCCTGCAGAAAATTGCAGTGCAAATACGTGGCAAAAATTTCCAGTTGTGCCACAGCCCCAAAAATTTTAAAGAGAAATCTGCTCATTTCTAGCGTAATAGTACAGTTTTATGTGAACACTGATTGCCAGTAGTTCCATTCTTAATAGTTTTTGGACGACTTGTTGGTTTCCAGTAAATGTAAAGCATAGTAAGTATCAAAGATAATTAATACCTGCCAAGTTTGTGGAAACAAACAGCTGGGTTGAGGAGAGGCTACCAGTGTTGGCAGTGAGGGAACTTTGAAATTACATGTTGTTTTTCGGGGATAACTTCCTGTCAGTCAGTACCCAGGCAGTGTCCATCAAAGCAGTATGGAGGCTCTCACATCAGTATGCAGCTTCAGACTAGCTGTGTACCTGCACTCACTTACGTAGTGTAGTAAGGCACCAGTGGTAACCTGAGTAAAAAGTAGGAAGACAGTGTTTATAAATCTGTAGGAAATAAGGATTCACTAGTTCCGTTGCTCGTTCCTTATCTTGTTTAGTACTGGTGGTGTATCCTTTTTAAAACTGCAAGTATATTTAACAGCAAATATGCTCTCTCCTTCCATTCCTCCCCCATCTTTTGGTTTTCTTTTTTTTTTAAAGACTCCCTGGTGGTGTGCCTGAGGGTATGGTACTAACTATGTGGTGTTAAATAACTGCCTGATTTTTAGTTGTATGTCACTTTCTTCCTCCTTCTTCCTCCGCTTTATATCATAGTGGAGGAATTAACAACATAGTGTAAATGTATGTATGTTGTATAAATACCTTTTACGTTTCTTTGGTAGTTAGGGAAAAAAAAGCAATCTATGCTTTTTGTATTTTGAGTTGTGCTTGTTATAAATGATGAAAAATTACATAATAATTATGAGCTCTTATTTCTTTCATCAAACATCAAATCATTTGAGATCTTAGGAAATTAGATGAGTGGGTGCAAAATTTGGGGGTTTTTTTTGTAAAAATGCATTTAAAAAATATTTAGGTCAACTAATAGATCTACTTCACTGTGTGTAATGTGAATTTTTGTAATACACGGAAACAGCTTTTATCTTCTAAACGCAGCTTCTGAAAATGCTTTCAAGTAAACTTGTATACTTAATGCACAGGTTTTATTAATTATATGACTGTGAATATGGCAGATAACTGTTAAAATAACCTGTGTATTTATTCTGTCATTTTGTGCTGTCTCAAGCATTATGTTTTATTTCACAGTAGTGTAAAGAAATGTTATGGTAAAAAAACCCCAAAACAATTCCTGAAACAAATCAAAAATACACTCCTCCTGTCCCCCCCACCCCTGAAAGAAAAACTCCAGCCAAACAACCCAAAATCTGCCACATTACTTCTAGCTTCGCCTCCAACATATTGCAGTTTCCATAAGGTCATTTTTAAAAGATGTTGCATTCCAATTTTTGTTTCTTTCAAAAATGTGTTTACGCACCTCAACATAAATGTTTGCTGACTTCAGTCAATGCTCTGAAAATTTCCCTCATCGGTCCTGCCATCAAGCTGCTTGGAATGATGAAGAGTCCTTAAATGTTGTGCAGACTTTGGGTCTTTCTTAACTTCAGTATTTCTTACCTTATGATTATGGACTCTTTTCTTTATGTTAACAGTTTAAGTAGTTTTTATTTGTGAAGTCCCAAGTGAGAGACAAGATGTTTCTTGAAGTCAGCCTACTGGTCTTTGTAAAAATATGAATAAAGGAGGGTTTCAGTGTATGGGAATTAACAACAGGTCAGAAAGCCTGTCTGAGTTTGAGTCTGACATTGGTCTCAGCACAGTCCATTTCTACCTGTGAGAAAGCTAGTCGAGAGAAGCAAGAAATTCAAAACAATAGAGGGAGTAAACAGCAACAAAGCTGCAGCTAGCATTTTGTTTAGATTCTTGAGGTGTCTATGTTGTGAATAACTAATAATAGTATAGTGTACTTAAAATAGCCAGTGAATCTACTGTAGTAGTTGAGCAACCAATAGACAACTAACACGAATGGTAAACATACAAAAGCATATATATAAAACACTGACTCTTAGAATAAACACTTTTTGCCTGCACTTTATGTTAGAATTAGTGTGCGTGGCGCGTCCACCTCAACTGCAACATCAGTGGATTATGTTTTGAGACTGCAGTTGAGATGCGTACAAATAGCAGTAGTTCCTCCTGAGTTTTGTCAGTGTAAGAACCGTTTTGTCCACTTAATGTTAACTAGCATATAAAACCGCATACAACAAAACAAAAAACATAATAAAGGAAGAGGGTAAATGAGAAAAATGGATAGGATGTGGTTTGGACACAAGCATTGTACATAGCAAACTGGTTTCTAAGCATCTGATTTGAGCAAAAGAACATCTTCATGCTTTGGCTAGTTCTTTCCTGCTCTTGTTATGTTTAAATGATGTAAAACCTTTTCTGAAAGTCCAGAAATTTCTGCCCACCCTTGATTCCTCAGGGAAGGAGCCCCTGAGATGAACTGTGGCTCTATGTAATGATATTTAGGAGGTGTGTGTGAAGATGATGTTACTTACACAGGGCAATCATTAGAAACAATAAGATGCCATTCTCTCACGTTTCTTGTTTGATGTTCATGAGAAATTTGGAAAATGGAAGCCCTGTTTTAATTTATGACTACGGTAATTGAACTTACTGAGATGATATTAGTGTTTCGGGATGTTATCAAAAGAGAGCAGAATTAAAGGTTGTTTGGAGTTCTTATCATAACATGAAGTTTAAATTGCGTTTTCTAGTCTTACTAAAATGCTTTGTTTTGGGGGGTTTTGACTAGAGAATCCATATAAATGCCATGTTAAGTAGCAATATAAAAATTGCCGTCCCATGCTAGTATAGGAATTACAGATTAGTGTGGGTTCACTCAAATATTTCCTGGGCCAAAGCATTTTCAGAGGAGCTAGTCCACTCATAAATTTGTGTTTACTTAAACATCACATTATATTTTTAAAATAGTTTGATTAATAACTTTTAAAACACGTTTTAACGCGTTTTACTTACACACCTTTGTGTGTAAGTGGAGGTATATTGAAGGAGACATTTAAGTTAACGGACGTGGTTTCTTACTATTCAATAAGATTCTTTGCATTCACGCGTTTGTGTTAATGTATCGGTGCATCCGCATGTTCATGAAGCTTTCCGACAAGGCAAGACATTTGTAGCAACAGGACTGTGACATGGATTCCTTTTTCTCTGGCTCAGGGAAAACATTCTCTGAATTTTTTTTGCCAACTTTTTGTTTTGCCTGTTCAAACCTGTTTAAGTCATTGTCATCCATACGTGAAGCTCCAAGACTCAGTGTTACATAAAACACAGTGTTATACAGGTGCAGCTCTTGGATTCTGGGTTAGAATATTCCTATGTTTTTGGTGATATTCTTGAAATTATAGGACTTGAAGTCAGAATTCACCTTTTGATGTACAAATTTTGTAGATACACTAATCACAGAATTCTGTTTAAAACATTGCTGCTGGAGAAATCAAAGTATATGTGTATTTGTTATACAAATGGAATACTTAAGTTTGAATTTTGAAATCTTACAAGTTATTGTAAATTCCCACAAGCTGATGGCGTAGTATATGTGATGTTCAGAGTAAGCAACATGGGGTATATAATTGCATAATAGAAAATTTTTCTTTTGAATTGGCTGTAAACTTGATTTTTAGTTTAGTAATAAGTGTTGGTGAAGAAAAGCTTTATTGTAATTGGTAGTTTTAAGTTAACTGGAATGAATTCATTCTCCAATGTTCACAAATTTGTTTTTTGAGAAATACGTCTTTTGGGCATTTGAACTTTAAATATATTTTAATTTAGTTTTCTAAATCTGTACAGTACTATCAGAGACAATCGGTGGAGGTGTCTCCTATGTGGCATGTGCCCTTTCTTGTACTTCAAGTCATGCTAACACAAGGACAAAAGGAAAAGCCAGATGGTGTATTTCACCATCTTATATTTTACCATTTTAAAAGTTAGAAATAGTGACTGTAGTGCTGATGAGTGTATCAGACAGCTACTGCTGGCATGATAAATCAATCCTGAAATAACCAGCTACAGCTGGCAACAGACATGCACAGTTACATAAGTTTAGATCTTTTCATAATTGAAGTGGTTGGAGGGCATGTTCTTCTACTTTTTTGGGGGGGAGGGTGACTTACTATGTTGGGTTAATTTGGGATCACAAAGATTATTTTTGTTAGAAGGCTAGATGCAATTTAACAGTAATTTACTTTAGAATTGCCACATGGGCTCCAGCAGGTATTTTGTTTCAAAATAGACAAATTTGGATTTTGTAGAAGAAAAGTGAGGCAGATATAGAGGAGCTCCCTCCAGAACTGATCATTCTAGTGTTGCCTCTGTGAGAGCGCATGACTGGTGGTAATAAACAGATGACAGAGCAAAACCTGTATCATTTTCATTTTGTTTATTTTGTGTTAAGTTTGTGTCTTTGTTTGACAACCCCTTTGAGCCCCACCATAGGTTCTCAAACCAGTTCTTCAGAAACTGCTCTGTTAAAAGAGTCTGTCAGAATTCCTTAAGTGATTCTAGATACAGCTCTTCTTTGAAAAACTTAGACAGCAAGCTGCATTTCAGTCATAAAGAATTAGATGCTTGTTTTCTGCAGGCGTTGAAGTTCTGGAATGTTCTTGGGGTATTTGCTGGCCTTCTTATAAAGTGAGTTTTTTTTCCTCCCCAAGTAAAACTTTTATTGGGCAACTAGTATTACAGAATGTTTCAAAGTAGATGGAGCAGTACAAAGGTATAGATTAATTTCTTAAGCGGGTTTGTGGGGTTTTTTAAGCAGTGAAGTGAGCTTGCTCTTGGAAAGTATTCCCTAATGTTTGTCAGTTCTATGCGTGATCTGGCTCTGTATCCGTGACTGTTAATATGTGATGTGGATTCTGAACTGCCTTGGAGTTGAGATTTGAAGTATGTGATACAAACCCTGGATCACAGGCCCAGCAGAGCTGCCTCTCTGTTTTTTGGTGTATTTAAATTTTCTCTTTACCGATGGTGCTGGGTAGCTGCAGTGCTGCACCTGTGCATTAACCACTTCCTGCCTGTCAAAGAAACCACTCTGCTCACACGCACCCACCCACCTCGCCTAGGCAGTTTGTTGCAGTGTGGTAAAGAGGGAGGTGCTTTGCTGTGTAAATATTTTACCTCCTGCAGAGTTGTCACTGATTGGCTTGAGTGAGCACTGCAGCCATCTTAGTTTTATTTTCAGTAAGCTGAGACGGAGCAGTTTCAGAATGGCTGAAAAAGTGCTCTTCAGTGCAGCAGTTCAGTTTGACTGTGTGCAGATGAGCAGAGCTGTTGGCATCACATGCTTCAGACCTTAGCACCAGCTCTACTTTGCTGAGAAGCAATTTCAAACCATGGTTAGGCATGGTTCACTAATTCTAAGCTATATAAAATATGTTTATATGCTGTTATCTTTGTGTGTGTGTGTGTGTGTGTGTGTGTCAATTGTAGTGGTTTGTTTGGTTTGGTTTTGGGTGTGGGGTTTTTTTGTTGTTTTTTGGTGGGTTTTTTTCTTTTGTGCTATTTTTGTTTTCTCTCTCCTTTCTCACTGAATTAATTCACAGACATCTATCTTGTCTCAGTTACAGGATAAATTAGGTGAAACAGGACAGGTCAAGTATCATATCTGTCTTGTTAATCAAATTACTTTGTTTTGGCTTACCTTCTTACCAGGCCAGAAGAGCTCTCATTCTGTCCCTTTCTCAAATGCTTGAGTTTCATACTTTACCTGAAACATGAAATAAACTCTTTACAAACTTCATTAAATTTTTGTAACTGAGTGATTAGATTTGATTATCGTGTTTTCAGTGTGTAACTTTTCCAGTAGTAAATAATTATAATGCCTATATAAATATATTAGAAAACCAATGATTATGTAATTGTTAACTGTTTTGCAGGTATCACTTACTTGCTACTTGAGAATAACAGTACACATTTTATGGAATTAGTAAAAATGAGAATATGGAAGTCTACAGATCTATTGTTGTTTCTTTTGTATAACTTAATTGAAATCTGAATTTCAGAGTGCTAGTGGTTTCACATGGCCTCATGTATTTCACTGTGTGGTACTGGTTGGTGACCTAGCTGTCATCATTAAATCTCATTAAAAGATACTGTCTGTGTCCAGGGACATGAGGGTAGGAGAAAAGTAATGCTCAGCCTTTTTCCACTGGGGAGTTGGAAAACAGAGAAGAAGAGGGCATTTTTCTTCATGACTCTATATATAATTTTCTCTTTCTGTGTTATATACCTAGTTCAGGTCTTCATGGGTTCTTAAGCTGCACCTAAGATAAAGCAAGAGTAATTAAACAGGGAGTTTCTTGAAGATCTCCAGAAGCATATCAGGAGCAGCAGACGAGCTGGGTAACTCATCAGTGTGTAAGTAGCTCATAGTATTTTCCTGGCTGAAGTTGAACTTAGCGCTAGGGATGTGAAAGCTAGTCTAAATGCCAAAAAGTTTAGTCCTTCCTCAGAATTTTTGCACATTAACTCAGTGCTTTCAGTATAATCTATAACAAAGCACTTGGTGGTTAAATTAGTTTTAATTATTTTTTCCTATATGTTATCCTCTACAGTTAAAGGCAACACATAAAGACAGTATAAAGACATGAAGTTCTCTGTGCAGACAGTGCACGTCAGATTCTTGAGATACTAGTTCCTCCATGTTTATTTTGTTCATTTGATAGAAATAAAGTCAGTAAAATACAGAATTTTTAAGATGAGATGGACTGGTGACTTCAGTTACCAGTAAATATATAAATAATTGGTCATAGAATTTTTCTGCTTTAGGGTAAGAGGTAAGAGAAATGCAAATGTGTGGTTAGAGGTGGTGATGAAAAGCATCTAGTTAAGTTTTGCTATTTCTATTGGTAGTTGAACTTTGCTAGTTAATTTGGTTTAGAGCAGATTTTAGTTCATAGAGGCTTTTTTTGATTAGGTAAGATAGTTAAGGTCCTGGGAACATCTGGGTACTTTAAAATGTCTGAAAATTCTAATTAAACACATATATCTTGATAAAATGTGACGTTTTGCCATACATGTAACTAATCTAATGAATGTAGATTAATAATGTAGTGAAACAATAATCTTTCTGGTTTTCTGCAAGATAGTCTGAGTCATGCTGACCTCAGTCTTATAAATGATTACTGAGGTTTGTGTTTATAGTTTTTTTTAGTCAGTTATTGATTAGTTCCAGGTGTTAATAACTCATACTGTTCACAGGAAGCAGAAACATTTAATTCTTGGACATCACCAAACCCCTACGTTATAATCTCTGAAGAGGATGAAATTTTATGTCTAAAACATATTTTATCATACACATTGGGTATGGCGGTTTGTTGGTTTTGGGGGGGTTGTGTTTTTTGGTTGGTTGGTGGTTTTTTAAAGAAAACAGGAGGCATATAAAAGTTGATCAGTGCCATTTGTTTTGTTGATTTAAGATTTCTCTCTTAAACTTCTCTAATGGGAGCATGAAAAGTAACATAGTTTGGACAATCACTGTAAGGAATGTTTTTTCATACATATTACATTTGGATAAAATACTGTATTTTCAGCAGTCTTTTATGTAATCCGTTTAGTGACTTCTTCCCCCTTTTTTTTTTTTCTGTCAGCTGAGTAAGCTTACTCCCATTTTACAGAAAAGGTATGTAGAGATTGCCAGAGCTCAGAGAAAAGCTCTTGTCTCTGTGTTTCCCCCTCCCTTTGCTTTTGGTTTCCTTTGCTTTTTAACGGGCCATTTTGAACACAGATCCATTTTTGGAAGTGCTGTACAAAATGACTGACTGGCCCAGTGGGGAGCCTGTAGTGTTTTGTTGTACGAACTGCATGGGTAGTGTGGTTTGGGTTTGTGGGCGTTTTTTGTTTCGTTTTTTTCTTTGCTGAAGTAGGTGTTGGAATGCTAGAAGTATGGTAGGTTTTGAAACCTGCTTTGCATATGGGATATATTCCCATTTTCAGAAATACAAATGCATTGTAATGCTTTTATTATGGTAGCACTAGTAGCTGAAAGCATAATCCCTTTTCTCTTCACTCCCATGGTGCTAATAGTTTGGATGTTAATAATCAGAAAATGGAAACCAGCAATTGATGTGCACAGGATCAGGGTACTTGAGTGGATGCTAACACACCTGCCTTCCTCCCCTTACTTTTATTAACTACATAAATTCGGTGTTCATTATTTGAATTAGAAATAGATGCGTGTAATGAAGTAATGACTTCAACTGAATTGATTGCTATGCAGTTTTAAAGCAAGACGCGTTGTCAGACTGTACTCAGTGTTCTTCTGTCTGTGTGTTCTAGAAAAATTAGCTTTGTACTGCTGATAGGTAAATTTGAAGGATAGACTGTCAGGAGTTAAATAAATTTCTAATAGGGTAGTAGTCTCAAATCTACATGATTTTCTAAGAGAAATACAATTTCCAAAAGAAAACCAATAGTTTACTCTGAAAAAGTGTATAGATTCCCTTTTTTTCCCTCCCCATGCAAATGCTGCACTTTAAAAGGAGAAGAATTTTCTTATAATGGCTTTATTTTCATTTATGCACCAACTATTTGGATAGTTTTTCATGACTCAGTCATAGTTGCTTGGATCCATTCTGACATGGCTTGATTATTTTTTATGTTCTTCCTAAAATGCAGAATTGTCTAATTTGCACAGCTGCATCTTACATTTAGGTAGAAATTTTGGGAGCAAACAATTTCAGGCAGGATTTGAAATGGACTGGAATGGACTGTGGAATTAATGCAATACTGTTTAATGTATGGAAATCACTTTAAAATAGCTGACTTGTTTGATTCTTCGGGGGGAAATAAATGGTTACCAAATTCTTAGAACTGTTTGGAATCTTAAATACTTAATCATGTTATGACTGTTATTAAATAGTTTAATTGGACCTTTATTTTTTAGCTGTAAAACATAGTAGATTTTTTCAAGCATGTACTGTCTTTGAAGGAATTATGGGTAAGCCAAGTTTTTTACTTTCTTCCATCATCTTGATTTTCAGGTTGAGATCAGTCAGCTGTTTAGTAAAAAACAAAATTCTTCATGTAAATTAAGTGAGTAAAATGTGGGGGTTTTAAAGCTGATGAGGATACCCATAGAGAGGATTTTCCATTTCTAGAAGAAAGAGAGTGCAACATATTAGACTGTTACAGCCTGGAACTTACCCGGTTTAGACACTTTTTCACCCTTTTCTACAATAGAAAGGCGGATACAAATATTGTTAGTCCTCTCTCCCCCCTTTCCTGCCTTTCCTGTTCTTTCTGCTGATACAGGCTTCTGCTGTAAAATATCTTCAAATATACCACAGCAGCAAAGATAATGGATTGATAGACAGTTCTCCATTTCAGAAATGTACATAATTTTCTGTGTCTTTCAAACAGTAATGTGAGAAAATTTTGGGAACTACTGAAGTTTTAGCTGACTCTTAAGTGAACAGTAATTTGATCTGTTTTGTGCTTTGGAGAAGAAAAGTCAGGGAAAGGGGTGTTTTGGACTTCTGTGTGTGTTGCTTACAGAAGGCTCAGGGCTTTTCATTTTCATTTGCTCTGTGGTGGGTGCTTTTTGTTGTTTGGGGTTTGTTGTTCTGTTTTGTTCGGGTTTGGGGTTTTTTTTTTAGGTCAAGGTGACAGATTTCATCTTGGTTAGATTTATGGGGTTTTTTCCCCTTTTATTTTAGACAAAATTTGTCAATGACATGTCGTAATATTTAAATTTGTTTAATTGGGAAAATCATTTTGTGTGATTTTTCTTCTCTACCTATTTTGAGAGAACTGAACTGACATTTTAAGAAGTTTTCTTTGATTAGTACCTATTGAACCTATACAGTTAATAGTATTTATTTTGAACACAGCTGGTTTTTTTTTTTACTTTTGACTGCAACATCTGCTCTTTAAGGTCACTTCTCATGAGAGATTAGGAAGTTGTTCACATGTTGGAGGAAGAGAACTGGCTCTGAGAAGGCAAAGTCACAACATCTTTTAGGTCTTTCCACCGACGTGTACAAAACGTGGGAAAGGCAGACAGGCATTTTGGCTTTTTCTGTAGTGGCAGTCACTAGAGAATTAAGACTGAGTAACTATGGTTTGTTCTCTCAGGTTAGAGTCTCCTATTAAAAACAAACAAAACAATCAACCACAAAACAAAACACACTCCCCCCCTTTCCCCCCCTGTACAAAGGGGGGAAAAAAAAAAGCCCAAACTGAAAACAAAAAAATATCCCGCCCAAATCCCCTACTTTGGAGGCTGCTGAAGGGTCCGTGTACTTTACTTGGGGTTGGCTGCCAGCCCTTTGCGTGGCAGACAGAGGCTGCCGCTGGTCTGGGGCTCAGCCCTACCCAGGGCCGCCCCCTCTGCCCTGTGTAACCGAGTTGGTGCGTTTCTAACTCCTAAACCAATTGCTCCTCCTCTCTGTGAAAACATTTTGTGTTTGAAACTGAGCTTTGTCATAGCCAGTGGTGTAAGAGAGAGGAAGGCGCAGGCAGGAAAGCACAGCGAGGGGGTGGGGGTGACTGCCGGAACGTTCTGGAAGCGGGGTGGTGCTTCCCGCAGACTGCAGATGCAGAGCTACCCGCGGGGCTGCCGGCAAGTTCTGGCGTGGACTTCCCATAGCAGACTGGAGCACGGAACAGAAAATGCTGCAAGGCTCTTACTTTGCAGTATGTGTTTTACTGTATTGAGAACCATGCTATTATTCAGGTATTCATGCGTAAGGCTATAGAGCTAGGGTGAGGGTAGGGACATGGCTCTATTTGGGAAATTCAAGGGGTTTATATATATAGATTTTTTTTTTTTTTTAAAGCAGCGCTGGTGCCCTTTCCTTTTAAGCTCAGAAGCTGTTAATCCAATGAGTCATTCTGCAAATGACATCCGTATCACTGAAAGATGTGTTCTGTATGCACTTAGATGTGCTAGCACACATAAATCAGTCTGAAAGTAAAGCAAGTCAAAAGATACAGCTAACATAAAAGGGATGTTAATGATTGTCATTCTAATGTGACAGTCATTCTGGAAAAATAATTAGCTTTCCCTTAAAAATCACTCTAGGGTTTTGGATGCAAAAGGTAAGGATAAATTATAACAACCAATGAGGAGCAATTTGCATTGCTAAATATTTTCAGACACAAAAATAGTATCTTTTTGACATTACAGATGAGCATATTGTATTATGCTCAAATAACCTAGAACCAGCCATACATAAGCAAATTATGCTTGCAGCAGAAAATGGGACATATAATTCGACTATATATAGCCTTGACACTGTTGGTGTTCTGAAGAGGGACAATGCAGGGAACTAGAAGAGGCTGGGGGTATAAAGCATGTTCTTCTGGTCCTGAGATGCTCTGCCTTTGCCATATTCAAATCAACAAGCATCCCTGTCTCCATCACTTTGCTTTTTCACTAAATGGTGCCAGGCTGCAGCTACAGCAGCTAGATGTGTAGCTAGCTACTACCTATTGCTAGATGTGTAGCTAGCCAAATTTGATTTTATTTAAGATTTCACAAATTTGTGTTTATAGCTAGTATAATAAATAGTGTATCTATTTGCATTGGTTCTTTCATGCTCTAAGAGTTGTTATGAGGCAGCACATGAGGGAGGAAAAGGTATTGGCGAATGAGTCATCCTTTACACACAGAGACGCGCGCACACACACACACTTAAAGCCTGGGTTCTTTTTTCTTTCCCCCAAAAAAGTACAGTGAGTTTTAGAATAAGCATTTGTATAATGTAACTTACACATTTATTTAATTGGACTTTGGCAGGAAGGAAAAAGGTAAGAATTTTAAAATTAGCTATTAGAAGTCAACGTGAGGCTGAAATCCAAGGTTTTGCCACTGCCTGTCACTGTACCTTACAGGTACTTGAAAAGGTAGTTCCGTTTGAGAGATCTTTTTTGTATTTCTCCTACACCTAACAAATTAAGAAAAGTTAAATGTGAAGTAGAGACAACAAATTAAGTGGTCGGACATGTTACTTGTCAGTATTAGGTTAAAAATGAATTTGTTTTACTTGGAACTAGTATTTATTTGTTGTTGGAAATCTGCAAAATACTGGAAATACTAAGTTACGAATACCTGGCTGCCGAGCATTGTGCAGTTTTTCTGGTGTTACTTCTGTTACTAGAGAATGACCATGAATTGTGTGTGTAGCGTGCTACTTGAAACAGGCTGCAAGGTGAAATTTATTTTGCAGACACTATTGTCAATTTTTATTTATATGAACAATGAGAGCAGCACTTGACTTTTGACACAGGTCTGGATTATTAGTAAGCAAATACCTAGAAAGGTATATTCTAGAACCCGTGGTGAAGGGGAAGGCTTTGCTCAGCAATATCCTGCTACAATTTAGTTTTGAAATGAGGCCCCTTTATGTAAATTTTTACTGGCGCCAGCTAGCTGTAACTGCAGTCTGGCTCTGTGTCGGCAGCAGCTAACATGTGTCATGGACTTCTTCACACGGGTTGCAGGAGCATTCTGGTTTCTGGACAGAAAAAGCTACACTGATGAATGTGAAAAGATGTGCAACGGAATCTAGGTGTAATTAGATTGCTAGTAAATGAAAATACTGAGGAAATTTCTGCTTTCTTGGGTTTTTTTCAGTGTGCTGTCTTGCGCTGTGCTGTAATAAATCTATGCTTGTTGGTACTACTGTGTGGTATGTGGGAGGTACTACACTGCACATAGTTGCTGCAGCACTAATAGTTGGCAGCACGGAAGGCAGTACAAAGAGTACAACTGGAGGCATTTGCAGTTGCAACAGTTTCCTTAGAGGCTGTGGCATGCTCAGTGAGCTGCAGGGGCACTCTGACACATTCAGCTACTTATGTGGAGAAGTAGGAATTCCAGCAAGCTTTAACGAACAGATGTAGGCTACTAGCTGAGAGGTATAACAGCATAGCTCAGGCTGGCTAAAAACCAGTATTTGTGCTGCTATGTAAACAAAACAGGATCTTAGTATCAAGATGGCCGACCTGGAAGTCTACTTGTAGCTCATAATACTTATGCAAATGAGCTGCATGTCAGTGGCTTACTCAGAGGAGGAAGCTCATTTTGCACGTGCCATCTTCTCACCAGGTAAGAAAATCAACTCATTTTCTGCATTCATGTCTTAGAGGACTTTGAAGTTAATTTTTCACTTAGGTGCCCACCCCCCATCCACCCCCCCCTTGGCACAATGCCAGGAATTAAATTTGAATATAAGTGGCATTTTCTGGGAAGCCCAGAAATCATTTGTTCTGGCTGTAATTTTTTTGGTGTTGGTGTTTTTAGGTGGAATGTTACCTAGAAATTATTGTAAAATGTTTACTTTAGTAAAATTAAGTAGTTAAAACATTGGAAATTTGGGTATGTAGTTTTTGTTGGTGATGTTACTGCTTTTGTTCGATTCAAACCTCTAGTGTTTTGCTACTGTGTTATTTTTGTCTCTGTAGTGACACCAGCTGATGCACATGGAGGCTTAGCAATAGTGAGAGCTTACCCTGGAAAGGGTGCAGAGTTGACCGTAGGTGCTGAATCCACCAATTGTGTTTCAGCTTCATGGTGTTACGAAGGATCTTCGTTACCCGGGTTGTAGTTTGAATTATTTTCTTCTTGATATTACAAAGCTGTTAAAACAACTGGATACTGAACTGTTGTCCATGTATATTTTAATATAAATACGTTCTTAAATGCCTATATATACATTTTAAATAGTTGTTTTTGTAAGCAGGGAATAGATCAGCATATGGTATTTTTATGACCCTACCCCCTCACAAGACAATAACCTTGCCTTAGAACTGCAGATTTAAACAGAATTTAAGTATTGCTAATTACATCATATACTCTATTGTGGTTATGCATGTAGTACATGAAATGGCTGCATGGGGCAAGTGCGCTAGTTCTGTACCAATATATTTGTGTTGTTTCTATTTTACAAGTTGAAGTAGTGACAGGGTGGAAGACTGGAAAAGAGAGATAGTAAAAGAAAATTACTGGATAAGGATGGTCACTGACCTAGAGAAGAGAGATAATTGGAGATGCATGAACAAGCCAACAAAACGTGGCCACTTAAAGGCACACGTCAGCTCCAGATAGGGATGTGGAACTGGAAGTAGACAGGCCTGCTTTGGTTGAAGGAAAAATAAGATTAATTGAAGAGAATTAAACTAAAGGGGTAAAAGGACAAAGTAGGCAGATGGATTATTAGAGCTTAAAATGGCAGTGATAGATACTAAAAATACTGGAGGCATTCTGAAATGGCCTGGGAATTAAGGCCTGTAGAGTAAATATGCTAGGAAAGAGAACTATAACTGGTCGATATTGCGGAGGGGGTAATTTAATGGTAATAGAGAAAGATGAACTTCTGCATTCAAATGGCTGAGAAAAATGCTGCATACCTACAATATGGGCCGAATGAGTTGCAGTTTGTAGTTAGTTCATACACTTTGAAACATTCGATAACTTTTTAGTGCTAACTTAAGATTTGATATGGATAGAATTTTGCTTGTCATTTAGATGTCTGGTTATATGCATGTCCAGACTACAAAAAGTACAAAAATGGGTGTGTGTGAGAGAGTACAAACACAGGTGTATGGCAGATTTCCCAAATAAATTACAGCAGAAATCACCATTAACAACTGTAAAGTTTTCCGTAAATGTCAAATTCCGTTAGAACCAGTCTTGCTTTCATTGCTATATGAAGGAAGCAGTTTATGCTCCTTTCTATGAAGTGTGAGTATGAGGATGGTAGAGGAGAAATGGCATTGAGTGGGGCATGAAAAATTTAGAAAACTGATTAAAATAAAATGTTCCTGAGAGAAAAACCTTGACTGGTAAAGCAAAGGATAATAAATGTGAGATTTGTTAAAAACTGAGAATTTTAACAGTAATATAGGTGATAATGATAACAGAATCATAGTGAAAGAAAAAAAGGCAGATTACAGTAAGTATTTTGGGGTTATTTTAGATAAAAATGAGATTGTTTTATAAGGTCATATAGGTAATCTTGAAGTTACAAGGAAGATACTAAAGATTCCATGATAGATATTTCTTAGCAGAGGCTATAAGCAGTTCTTTGTAATCTGCATCCAGGAGTTTTAAAAGAATTGGCTGAGAATACTTTTCTGAGATGTGTCCCTCAGTAGTTCAATATAAAATAGGAATTGTGGAAGGCCCTGAAGACTTTTTAAAAAGGTCTGGAGAAAAATAATGGAGGGTAACAGTGTGTCAGTAAATGTGAAAGAGTATTTCAGTTAATGTGGAGGTGGTTTAATTGCTGAAACACTATTATAAAAAGAATATCCTAATGTAATTTGGTTTAGAACAAAGTTCCTTGGTGTAAATACCCAGTATCTGTAATGCAGTTATTCCTTGATACAGTCTTTTCCTTAAATAACAACTTCCCCATCCCGAGCCATATATCAACAAAACATTAAATTGATTTTTAAAGCTTTTGAAGGGGAGAGGGTAGCAATCATGCTCCAAGTAAAGTTTATGATTAGTATTGTAAAATAGTTGCTTTTGTTAACTTACAGAGGATGGAGAGATGGACTCTTACAGAGTCATCAGGACCATTTGATTAGTGAGACCCAAACACCATTTATTAGATTTATTAAAATAGATGTATTACCCTTGCACACCAAAATCTGATTTGTACATGTATAGACCATTCAGCATAAAATATATCTGCTTGACAGGACACTTTGCCCTGGAAGAAAGTGAGGATCACACAGACAAAATAGTTAGCTAAAGTTCAAAATAAACAGGTAATGCAGAGGGACTGAGATTCTGTAGCATACAGAGAAAGAGTAAGGAAGTCATAATCTATATGAAGTTATGTTCGTGGGTGATACTAAATGCTGATGATGTGAATTATGCATCCATACAGGTTGCAGTCCTGTTGTCTGTACTGGTTTTTAACAATGTTGAAAAATTAGGAGGGGTCCTAGCAAAAAGCACAAGAATCACTCTGGCTCAACAAAAAAATTGTAAAGTAATTTAAAAGTTAAGCTGATAATTTAGGTTGGAAGGGACCTCTGCAGGTCTTCTGGTCTGACATCTTCTTCAAAAGAGTTTAACTTCAAAATTAGACCAGGTTGCTCCAGGGTTTGTCAAGGGTGAATCATAGAATTTTCTGAGTTGAAGGGACGCACAAAGATCATCAAATGCAACTCCTCACCCTGCACAGGACCCGAGAACCACACCACATGCCTGACTCAGTTATCCAAATGCATTTTTAACTCTCGGTGCCCTGACTGGTATCCTGAGAAGCCTTCCACAGCCACTGTGGACAGGCTGTTTCAGTGTTTGCCCACCCTTGTAGTGAAGAACTGTTCTCTGTGTCTGTGTGGAATTTCTGTTGCTGCAAGCTGTATCTGTTTTCTCTTGTCAGTGTGTTGCGCATCTCTGAAAACAGTCTGTCTTTTTCTTCTCTGTGAATGCCAGGTTATTGAGGTTTTGGGTTTTTTAAAAATAATTTTGCTGTAAGTGAGTAAAGGAAGAGGAGAAATTTTTTTGTTTCCTTCCAGAAAGATATATCACTTTGATTTGAAGACAGGCTTAAAAGAATGGCCAACCTATGAAATTTAGATGACACGTGGATTTAGAACAACTGATGTATGGCTTGCCCACTGTGGCAACTCTGCAGCTGGGTTACATGGGATAATGTGCTTATGAAATATTCCATGTAATCTAAATTTCTGATATTGTATGCAGTTACTTAGCAGAGTCTGATACAACCTTTATTGCTAGTTTGACTTGGTGGTGATGCTCCACAAAAGTTGTCTAGCTCTCTTCCCCAGGAATAATTTCTGGACTGTCTCATCTTGTGGCTTGTAGCCAGATTAATCTAAGTTAGCCAACAAGCCAAGTGCCTTTTTGGTTTCAGCAAATGGATGGCTAAGGACGTTTAGTGGTCTGATGGGCCTAGAAGTTATTCTTTTTGTTGTCATGTTTTATGTTGTCTTCCTTAATTCTAGCAGATTGTTATTTTTCACCAGACATGCTGCAATGATTTTTGGATACTTAAGTTGTTTCCCTTCATCTCTTCCCTTCTTAAAGGACAGTGGGCAAAGCTTGATCTCCATGCAGCAAAACTTTTAACTGTTGAATGAAAACCTTTATGGTTGAGAAAAGTAAAATACATGGTAATATTCAATTGTCCTAATGGTAGGCAGTCATTGACCATATGTTTTTCTTATTTACAGTTGCTTCTCTTTTGTTGTGGGGGTTTTTTTCTTAATTAGTGGTCAGACTGCCCTAAAATTGCACCTTATGTGATGTGTTCTTTTGTACTTAAATCTGCTTTGTGGGTTTGCTGTGGTGTTGTTTTTTCTTCTTTTGTTGTGGGTTTTTTTTTTTTGGGGGGGGGGTGTATAATCAAAGAGAGCAATATTTAAAACTGTGAGCAGTACAACTTTTATGCTGCGTTGTTTTAGAACTTCAGCAACATTTAGATAATTCATAAACATTGCTATCAGCTGTAGTATAGACCTGCACTGTTTAAGTTCTGGGATGGGAGGGGAAGAGGTCCCTTGTGCTCTCCATTAGCAGCCCCACAGAAGGGTGAAGCATACTTTAGCTATTCTCAGAAGATCTGAACAGGAGTTTTACTTTGGAAAGATCAGCTGATCAGTGATGTGGGATTTTGCACTGTCCTAATGGCAAGTATTACATGTTTGACAGCAGTTCTTTTTGATGTCCTTTCAAGGATCAGTAGGCTCTTGTGTAGAGAGTTTTCACTGGAACTGTACATGATTTTGAAGAAGCTAGTACCAGCTTCCAGAGAAAATGGATTAGAAGAATAGAAAGTTAGCCGGTTCTAAAGCTTCTGTTGCCCTTTCCTCAGTGTTCTATTATATAGAAAAATTCTTCCCCAGGAAGGCCCCATGGTGATAAGTGATTATGACCTGGTCATATTCACCTTGGAGGTATGCTAATAAAATAGTTTTATGATTACAAATGCAAACCTGGGAGAGGTGGTCACATACAAATTCATCAGGAGAGTCTGTAGTTAGTCTGAAAAATTATCAGGGAACAGTTCAGCTATGTTATGTGCCAGCACATGAAGAAAGGATGTATAATGATGTCTTCACACATGCAAAGAGAAATCTAGCCCTTTTTGGCTAGATGAGGTGAAACTGCAGCCTGTCCCTTACAGGAAGCAAGCAAGCATTGTGGCTTGCCAGCTCACCAGGCAAAAGACAGACTGTGGAATAGTGTTCCTTTTGATGTTAAAGGTTTCTGGGTAGAACCTTTCTGGAGGTTGACTTACTACAGCAAACTTTAAACGGTTAAAATTTAGGATGCTTTTTTCCTTTGAAGCTTTTATACATTTTATCAATGGAGGCATTTTTAAGTATAATTCTTGCCGTCTGCCTGTGGCATCTAACTCTAGGTCACATTTGGGAAACTTCCTAGGCAATAGAAATGAAGTTTCTTGTAGATGGCCACCCTGAGTGACTGTGCAGATGCATTTTTCTCCATATGAATTTTAATGAAATTTCAGAATGCAAGCAGTCTGAAATAGCTGTATAAATTCTTCATGTACTTCTGTGTTTGTGAAATGGTATTACTGGATTGTTGCTTCATCAGCTGCTTTTCCTGCTCACAAAACAGTAAAATTATTTTGTAGAAATACTTAGAGCTCTTCGTGGAAAAAGTCTTTTACAGACCAAGTACTATCAACTCCTGAATGTGCTGGCAATATCATTACAGACTTGCCACTTTTTTTTAGAACCAGGCTCAAAAACTTTTTAATGGACTGTTCTGGCAAAATCATGGCCAAATAATGTATCAGTAGAGGTAAACTTGCAGTTTGTTTTTTTGGTATTGCGTAATACTGTAAATGCTAGTTTGATATTTGCGCAGACTATCAATGCTTCATTAATTCATAATATTGTCTTCTTTATTTTCAAAAATTTGCATTAGCAAGCAAAACAATGACCTCATTACTAGAAGAAATGTGTTCTGCTTTTGTTCACTTCCATCCTTTCCCCTTAGGAATGCAACACTGGTGTTGGAGGTGGCTCTAGACCTGTTTTTTCTGGTGTCCTAAACAGATCATGTATCTAGGTATATTTCATTGGTTCACTAGGCTGGTGTGTATGATCTCACTGGTGAGTATGAACAAAACATTGCTGGCTGACTTCTGTCCACACATTCACTGCCAGCAACCATGCAGACGTGATGGTGTTGAAGCCCAGTTGCAAACTTTGAAAAGAATTCATCAGGAAAAAAAATTAAAACCTGTCATCCTAGATGTGAAGTTTAAAGCTGAGAAAGCCTTCCAGAATTGTGCATCCTACATAATGGCGAGTGTCATTGGAGTCACTAGTAAAGAGACTCAAGAAATACTTTGGGAAGTGTAAGTTGATCTCATTCGAGGCCTGCAGCTTCTTCATCTAAAAGACTGACGTCTTTATTGACTATATGGAACATCTCTTCAGTCTTCCTTTTTATTTTACTTCTGTATTGCGTAAGAAACCTAGCATGAGAACTTGCTGCCTGATGTGGTCAAGAGGACATTTTGCATATAACTTTTTCCTGCTTTCTTCTTCAAGGATCTTACATTAAGAAACCAGGGAAACACAAAGATGGATTCTTCCATGGTTATGGAAAAGAAATGCCTTCAGACTACAGATTTTAATTTCAGTTTCTTACATTTAGAAGTCCATATTCCTTTGTAATATTAACAACAAGCTGTAATTCACAGAAATTACTTCGTATTCCTAATACTAGGGTTTTGCTACAGATATGGCTGTTGGCATTTGGTCATCCCACAACACAAAAGATAAAGTACTTGGCAGCTTAAGTGATACAGCACTTGCTAATTTACTCCCTTTTATTAAGATTGATATTGCAAGATGAGAAAGTCAAATAGCTAGATTGCTTTTAGATAATTGGTTTTTAACTCTACATCTTTGAGACATCTGTGTAACATTAGGTTTGTCATTTCCTATTTCAAATGGTTAATTAAGCACTTTCTTTTTCCCTGGTCATTTTTAGGTAATGATTTGAAGAGCTGTTGCCTGAAGTGCATGCATGATTCCACTTACTTGGTATTTCATAAAAACATAGCTATTTACAGTTCTCATCGCTAGAGCCTACACCTAATTATTAGCATATCATCCTCTCCTTTCTTCATCCTTTCTTCCTTAATCCGTACTTAATCCAAAAGGAGATGTCACAGTATATAGTTAATGTAACAGAACCCTTTAAGAAGACATTGAGGAGTACTTCTTAATGCTTAAGTGCTATTTAATAAGGACAGGAGAGAGTTTACGAGAATGGGACTCTGCGTATGTGTATTGATTAAACTATTTAAGATGGTACTGCATAGCAGTGGTGGTGCTTATTCTGCTAGAGTTGTGAAAAGCTTGTTGCCTCTTTTGAATATTATTATTGTATGCAGAGTGTGCAGAGTAGCTGTCCAGGGCATAGGATGCTATCTTGTTATGTAGAAAACCCCTCTAGATTAGATGACAGTCAGTGTGGGCAGTCTCCCAAAGAGCAGTAACCTCATAGCAATATTATCCACAGAAATATGTTGACTGCATGGATTTTTGCAATTTTCTTTCTTGCACTGTGAAATCTGCTGCTTGATGTCTGTGTATTGTAGAGTCACTGAAGGTCATTTATATTGGTCCTTTTTTTGTAAGATGAAAGAAGAACATGTATGGGCTCATGTGTCACGTTCTTTGACTGAGGGGTTTCAATCTCATTATCAGAGTAGTATTTTACTCCATTGTAGAATAAATCTAGATAATATGCTAATTGCTCTTGGTGTGGATTCTTTTATGTTCTGTTCCTATGAAATTCTCTACTTCCTGTCCTTCCTTAAGTTAAGTGGAGAAATCAGAAATTGAAAAGGCAAGAGAATTGCTGAAACTCAGTGAGGTTTCTGTAGCACTATGGTGACTGCTTCTTGTCACATGCAAATATTCTAAGATATTTTAACTACACAGAGATACTTTAAAAAGTACAAGAAAAAGGAAGCTTCCCCACCCTCCCCCCCCCCCGAAGAAATCTATTTGCATTTCATAAAACAGTTGTGAAAGGAGTGGAATGAGATGAGGTTTTTTAAAGAATAAGTAAGGTTCCAATGAATATGCCAAAATGGCAGATTTCAAAATTGAGATGAAACTAAGATGTTGCTTAGCAACGGTAGTAGTCTCTGGTAGCCACAGATGAATACACTGCATGTTTACAGCAGCAATGCTCTTGTAAAGTGAATCTGTCTGAAGCAGGATTTCTAGAGAAACTACTTTTCTTCAGGAAATTTTATTCCTATTTATTACACACTTTGGTGAACATTTAAACTGCCTTTGTCAGGGATGGGAAACAAAAACCTGGCAATAAAACTTATTTTGCAAATTGATGTTTTTCTAGTCATAAACAAGGCTTTCTACCAAATATTTATTTTGGTCTTATATTTTATATTGTAATAGCAATAAACTCCAGTTTTCCTGTTCCTTGACTTGTCTTCACAATTTGATGCGGGATTATACTGGATTAGTTGTGCATGGGCTGCAGTTTCAGAATGGGGAGAAAAAAGTATTTCATTATATCTGAATAATATAAATTGCCTTCAGTATTTTTCCTTCTTGCACCATATTTAGAAATCTAACTTCTTAGATGTGAACTGTTTCGAACATTCTTCGAAATGAAATTTTGCAGGTGGAAGATGGGTTGTGACTGTTAAAACCTAGATATGAAAACACAGTTTAAATTTGTGGGAATTTTAAGAGACCTCATTTTAATTAAGTTTTGTTGATATGAGGAGCTTATACAAAAAATGCATTGTATTGCATTGCACTTTAAGTTTATCCTGATTTTTTCACTTGAATTCTTAGAATTAAAAAGAAAACCACCCAAAAAGGTGTTATGTTTTTGATAGGCACTTAAAGACTTTGTCCATTTCTCAGTGTCCCCTAGTTTGAACTTCTGAAAATAACCTTCCCCTTCTAGAATGGGATTCTTGGGCCTTGCAGTGTACCTTGCCCTTAAAACAAAGACATTCATAGCGATTTTTATTTGACATCCTGTTTGTCTGTGTTGTTATTATGGATATTCATAAATAAAAATTGAATGTAACTTTTTAAGAGCCTGTGAGACGGGATACTCTTTGCAATGTCTTTAAGTATATTTCTCTATATTTTTAGCAGCAGTATTTACTGAATAGTTTATATCACCATGTCAGAAGAGCAAACTGTCAAATAAATGAATTAAAGAAAAAGATGCAAAATGAAGCATTAATTCTATTGGTTGACCAAAGAAGGGTAATTGAGGTGCTTGGAATTCGTATCTCAGGTGTGATAGAAGTCTATGTCTTACATGAATTCAACATTAAGTTTCAGAAACAGTCTTTCTTTACTTGTATTGATTTTTTTGCCTATCTGACCAGAGATAGCAAACAAGATGAATTTGTTTTTTCTGGGAGAAAATTGCCTTAAAGATAGGTTCACTTATGATTATTTCAGCCTGATGATCTACTGTTTCCATATATTTTTTAGCTTCCATATACCAAAAGTACATTTAAAACCCTATGCAAATAAAACTAGATCCTCAAGTTCACAACCTAATTACCATTTTAGACTTTTCTTATTGTAAGCCAGCTGATCATGTTATCCCCAACCATATGTATCTATATAAATACATAATACATGAAGTATATGAAATGTGTCTATGTATATAGTACATTCAAAGAGGAGGGGGTTTTTTTGTTGTTTTTTAATGACTTAGCTTATTAGTAGAAGATTGCTTGTCTTGAATGGTACCTTCTTAACTGTGCAATTACTGCTCTTGCTGAAGATGTAACAGTCTTTCAAAAGACTGGTGGAGTAGTCATCTGACCACCTTTAGAAGTCCTATTTCAGAGAGGTTTTAATATCTGACAGCTAATACTGATCTTCTGGTAATTAAATCGGTTGTACAGCTAAGTTCATAGAACATCTTCAGTTGGAAAGGACCCTGAAAGATCATGTGGTCTAGCTTTTCTTGGGAAAGAGAGCCTAGATGAGATTCTGCCATCCATCCCATTGCATCTTGAAAACCTCTAGTGATGGGGATTTTGCCACATCCTTTGGGGAGGTTGTTTCAGTGAATCATTGTCTTGCTGTTAAAAAAAAAAAAAAAAAAAAAAGGTCTGTCTTACATGGACACAGAAGTTCTTCGTTTCCCTGATTCTTTACCTACCAACTTATTTCAGCCAAACTTTAGCCGCACCCTGGTAAAAAAGGGATTTTCCCATCAACTGAGTAATTACTTTCAGGACATGACTCTCATCCTGCTTTGTTTTCGTTCAAATATCTTTGTTTTTCAGAGTATGGAAGTTGACAAGAATTATTAGCATTAGGTGTAAGTCAGCACCTCAGAAATTAACATACTGTTTTGTTGCTTAAGGTGCTGCTGATGCAGATCAATACAACTGTGCCACTTAAAACTAGTGTGACATCATTTCAAAATTTATTCCTACTGGTATTGAATTTAGAAGTGTAGCAAGAAGATAGTAATGAGAAAAGAGTGTCTCTTATATGGTTACAATTAAGTCTAGGATATTGCATTTGGTCTCCTGACAAGTCAGGTAAATGGCATACAGTGAGATTGTAAGTCTACTAGCTATGCAGCAAGTATGGTGAGTAGGTGGGTGTGTCAAAGGTTCTAAAAAGAAATTAAATTCTCTACTTCCTGTCCTCGCTTAACCTAAGTGGAGAAACCAGAAATCAGAAAAGGCAAGACAATTGCTGAAACTCAGTGGGGTACCCTTTCAGAATTGGTACCCTTTCAGGCTACTTGTTGTCATCAAAACCCCTTTCAAAGCTAGTTCTATTTTTCTTATCATTTATTTCTATGATTGGAACTATATAAAGAAATCATTGTAGGTGTGTTTACTGTCTGCTTCCTGTTCCTTGGGCAGCTTAGCAAGGAATTAAATCTGGCAGCCTGTGTCTGTAGAGCTTGTTCTAGACATGCTGAAGTTGAAGAACCATCCATGCAATGGTTGCTTACGTATTCGATTATGAAACGTTTAAAGGACGATTTGGGTGACACTTTAGATAATTTTTGTTACATGTATTTACAAGTGTGAGATGTGACAAATGTTTGCCCAAGAGCAAATACAGAATAATAGTTGTCTGCCCACTAACCCAAGAGAATTTAATCTGCCATTATACACTTTTACTACAGTAAATAAGTCTTACTCTGGTTGCATGCTTTGTACAGTAAGAAATTGACTGCCATGGAACTTTATTAGAAAGTGACCATTTATCATTGTAAAAACATGAATTTACCTGCATTATCTAGGATCCTTAGCATATTAATACCAGTACTAAAAATGTGCCTTTTTTCCCCCCCTTCTTCTGTATCTAGTAATGAATAGAATATTAGGTTGGCGTTTCCTAGTTCCTGTCATTCCACAACATTAGTTTCCTTTGGAAAACATTTAGCCTCTGATAAATTAAAAAATGTGTTGTGGTAGGGGACACAATTTCTAGTAAAATGCATTAGGAGTAGCTAATTAACATCTATGCAATTAGTTACCTTTCCTTAAAAGAATACTTGTGACAAATAGTCCTAACGCTAGGTACATTTAATAAAGTTTGGGTAAACTGTAGCTTTCACAAGAAACTTTGTGTGTTTTGGTTTGTTTGTTGGTGGTAATGGTGGGGTTTTCCCCCTAATTTTATTTTGAAGCTTTTTTATACCCAAATTTTTATCTTACTTCACATACTTCCTATCGGGATTTCTGGTAAATTTTTGTGATTCTGTTTTGTTGAGTCATTCAAAAGGTATCAAGTGTCTTCAGTGGTCACTGTGACTAACCGCCTGCTTTGGTCAATTTTTATCTTCTCTTCTTATTTAATTGCGACAGTCTTATAGAAAATACCTTTCTTCATACCAGCAGCGCTCATGTATACGTTACATATCAGATGGCACGTTTCAGGCTGCCAAAGAGCTGGGTTAGACAGCTGAACCTGTCCTGCGTGCACTGGGTGCTTCATTCACCTTACAATGTTGGCTTTCACCTGCCTTTAACCGACTCAATGAAACAGAAACCTGAGGGCAGATGTGTTGAATAGAAAGATGTGGAAATGTCTTTACTTCTGCTGCAGTCAGAAGAATTTAGGCTGTCAGTTCAGTACTGCTGAAAAGGAAACTTCTGTAGATGATTCCTGTTTTGTAGGATGAAGTCGCAAAATGATGGACACGCAGATTATTGCTTGAGTTTCTATCATAGAACATGTATGTACATAGTATCTTTAAAATTTTGCACTTTACTGACTTCATTTTGTATTTAAATTTCATTCTCAAGATGCCTTCTCTATTTACAGAGTTTCTTTTCTTGGTTCATCCTGCTTGCTCTTCCAAATCCCACACTGTCTTTAGTTTTGAGTGGAGGAATTGTACTGGTGTGTTTCTGGTGAGGTGTGATTAACAAGGGATAGCTCAGGAGCCAAGAAGAACTTCGTGTAAGAGTCCGCATCTAGTGAAGATTAGGTGACGTTTGTTGCGGGTGTTGTGGATTTTTCCATTGCCATCTCACCAAACCGACATGGGGTATTAGAGTAAGAAAGACGGTTTCTATTCCAGCTTGCTTAGAAACGAAAGTGGAAAAGAAGATAGTGTGCAGATTATAATAGTTTATGTTTTGATTTGAAAGGAGAATTACATCAGAATTTATTTTTGTCATTTAAAAAGCGTCACCGAAACCCTGAGGGAGTTGGCGCGCCGTGCCCGCACGCAATGCCACGGCAGGATGTCTGTGCGTGCCTTGGCCCCTCGCGTTGGCCGAGCCGCGCTCCCGCCCCGCCGCGGTGCCTCTCCCAGCAGCAGCGCTGGCTATTTTTAGCCTGTTGCCAGGCAGATGTGGTTTCTGCAAAGCAGCTCCCCGGCAACCAATCCCAAGCGGGTATGCAAATCTGTCAGTCCTCGCCATCGGGAAGGGAGCTAACAAGAGAGGACAAGATGGCTGCCGAGGCTCTGCCTTGGCCTGCCTTAGACACTCACTGAAAGAAAACTGATCCTTTCATGTGTGAAACGGGAAGTCGCCTCCCTGCCCCGCACATCTCAGAGCCCCCACCAAACTTCAGCTGGATGAGTATTTATGGAAGAGCTGGTTTCTTCACGCCCTGGCGACGTGCCCCTTCCATCCCTGTTTCCTGCGCCTGTGCGGGGCAGGTCTGGTGCGGGCGAGGCAGCTGGTGTGTTGCCCCTGCCGAGAAACTCTGTCTTCCCCGGGGGAAATATTGATAACCGTTCCAACAGCTATCTTACCAACTGCTGATTTAGTTCCATTTTAAACTTGTTTTTTTGTTACTGAGAAAACGCAGTCTTTGCAAAAAAACCTCATAGAAGGCACTTACACGTGTGGCAAAGAGTAACATTTTAATGCAGCACCGCCTCTTCTGCTGCAAATTTTCTTTTCGGCTTCTGCTTCTTCTGGCATTTGAAAAGTGATTCTTGGGAGCCCTGTCAGCATCAGGCAGCTCACCTCTGAATTCTGATATCACTGAGCTGCCAGATGGAAAGCCGAGGTTACATCGCTACAGCTAGTTGCATATGTGATATGGGAGTTAGTCTAGACAATAGACCATTCAGGGTAAATATGTTAATTTTTTCATTACAGTAGTGTTACTCTGCATATAACAGAAGACAAAGAATGCAGATGTGCATGCGTTAGTGATACCCTCTCAAAGTTGTAGCCTGGTAAATTACTTGAAATTATACACTTAAGTTTATAAATAATTAGTTATTTTCTTGTAAAAGGAAAAAATACTCTATTTTATAATGCCTAGAAAAACCTAAGTATGATCCGAATATCTTGACTTTTTTCTGAGATTTTTCTTTTTCCACGGAGTGTCTCATATTTTTTTATTTGCATGTGCATGAACAATTAATTCAGGTTGTTCAAGTTTTAAGTTTGGAATATCAAAACTTGTGTAAGTTTTTAGTTGTACATTTGTTTTGGCAGTTAGTGACCACATCTATGGAATTGTTAGGTCCTACTCATATTCAAGGATAACGGTAAGGAAATTCAAGCTGTTTATACTATGCCAGAGATGGAACTGTAATAGAACTTTGAAACTGTGTACAATAATATGCATTAAATGTATCTTAAAATACACAAATTCAACTTCATGTTCAGTAAATCTCATTTAATTTAAAAAACCCATAGTGTTTTAGCTCGTGCTAAAAATCTTTCTGTAAGAAAGCTGAATTTTGCTGTTACCATTGTTTAAAACAGCAGGATTTGTTTAGTGTTTGGAGATCTCACAGCTGAATTGAAAGCTAATGTTTTGAGTAGTTGATAAAAGCTGAAATCTCTAACACTTTTGAGAAGTAAGAAAAGACATTATCACAGCCTCGTTGCTCTGGCTGAGTTCCAAAAATACAGTTTTACTAGTTTAATAATCTAAGCAGCTGTTAAAATTCAGTATACAGAAAAAGATAAAACTCTTCTTGGAGAATCAGCTTAAACTACATGTGCTAAATAGTGGGTGTTTCTAAGGGACTTGAGTTGCTTGTAAAAGTCTTCTAGGAAAGACTCTCCACTTGTTTTACATTCTTCCATGTTCCAGAGATTGCAGTTATCGAGGCATAAAGTGATGAACGTGTAAGGACAATTCTGCAAAGCCATCTGCAGATGAAATAGCTTAGCTCTGTAAATAGACCTGTCAGTCATTTTTGTCTCGTGAGGAATCCATTTTTCCCACAAGGCATCGTAGCCTTGCGGGAAAAAACCTTGAAAATTTGGTATGAAAAACAGGTTCATGAGCAAATGTCAGAGGAGGTATTACCCTCCTGAGGTAGGGAAGACACAAGATAACTGCTTAACTTACTGTGCCGCCAACATGATGAGAGCATAGTTCAAGTTTGTATATGACGCTGTCCATCACATATGCAATAAACAAGACTAATCTCTTTGAAACTGTACAGTGAGCTTACTCTGGTTTAAGAAGGCTTTAGCCATATAGATGGGTGCTTTTCTTAGGCATAGATACATACGTGGGCTTAATGTTTTGCTGAATTTTAGAAGGCATTTTGCAAGGGTGGGGGAGATTGGCCTCTGCTTTCAAGGCAGAAGTCATACTGCAGTCATGACAAAGCACCCGTTTTCTGTTGGAATACTAAAAAGGCAGAGGCATTGCATAGAATCTGAAGAAAGGAGAGTTTTCCAGCTGCTGTACTTGAACCCAGGTAGGATCTCAGCGGTTTTTCTGATTCAGCATTAAATATCGCAGGAATTCAGTGATCGCCTAAAAATGCTCCTGCGCATTAAACACGTGTTCCTTATCGCGGCTGTGCACCCTCACTCGTGGGTCAGCGCTGTTGTGCAGCTCCAGGTCTCAGACTGAAAGCCCTTGGCTTCCTATTGCGCCGTTTGGAAAATCCCGTTCGTTTAACGCGCGCCCCCGCGCTCGTGCCCGCGCCCGACGTCTACCGCGTGGGGCTTGTTGCTGGGCGGAATTTAAGGAATTCCCGTCTGATTGGCTGCCGCGCGGCTGCTCCGTTCAGCCAATGGGAGGCGGGCCTGCGAGTCCGTCCCGCCGCGGCACTGCCGGCGGGGCCCCGCGGGCGCCCCCTGGGGAGCGCTCGCGACACTGCAGGGCTCTGCCGCAGGGGAACGTGCCTCTCGGTCCCCAGACCGCGAACCGCAGTTCGGCATGTGGCTGGGACAAATAAGCTGAAGGGGTTTTTAATTACAGTTCACCTTGTTCTGCTGTGTGTCCGCTAGGTGAAGTAGGGCAGGATGGTGACGTAATTTTTTCTTAGAAAATGGTTTATTTTTTTCTCTATTCTCAGCTAACACTAAGATAAGTTCAGCCTAAAAGGGAGAAAAACTCAAATCATCAGTGGTGTGCTAGAAGAAATATTATTTGCACGTACGATAATCATGTGACTTCTCTTTTGTTTATTACATTTAAAAACAAAGACACAGTTGTATGTGGAGCTAACTATGCTGGTGATGTGTATTCCATTCAGCCAGATCAGTAGACTTGTATTAGTGGTAGAATACCAAATTATTGGCGTATCAGCATGTCTTCTATAAGAATAGGTCACAAACAGTAGTTTATTTTTTCTTTGAAAGTAATTTTTAAATTTCTGACAGCTTATATCAAAATTGCTATGGAGGATTTAAACTGAATACTGCTTTTTATGAACCACTACTTAAAAGGTA
>VZRR01004853.1:363637-517459 GCA_013398015.1 Oreocharis arfaki | reverse complement strand
CTTTGTCTGCTGCCTGTCACTAGGCAGGATTCAGGCAGCCCCCTGCTGATTGGCTTATAATTTCAAGCATCTCATGGGCTGCTTACCTGAGCACATGATTATTGGCTCGTCCATACCAGCTAATACAATCCTTTCTCGCTTTAGAGCTGCAGTCTCTTTACAGAGTAAGAATAATTTAAAAAGTAGGGAAGTAGAGGGAAAACTTTTTATTTGGCTCAGAAAGGAAACCTTCCCGTTTTCCTAGCAGCATTGGCATATTTTGTGCCATTTAGCACACATTTCGTCAGGAGAAAAATTTTAAATTTTGGAAGGAGGTGTCTAATGATGTATTCATGTCTCACATGACTAAATATGTATGACTTTCAAGCTTAGAATGAGGAAGGGACTTTTGGTATCTAAATAAATGAACACAATGTGTATGATGGTCTGTCAAAATTACTGACTTTAGTAAAATCAAAACAAAAAAAATCAGCCCAAAGCCTGCCTCCTTTTTTACAGCATTTAACCCTTACACAGTTAGCTGTACATGCAGGAGTTATTTTGTGCTGATGCACACAAAAGCGTTTCTTTGAAATAAAAGGTGCTTTTCTGTTGGCTTGATGCCTGGGCCATTGGTTTCCTCCTTGTGACTCGGTCACATGATGAGTAAAAAAAGAAAACATTTGAGCATCTGATGAGGGAAGTGTTTAACAAACAGAGCTAGACTTTCTGTTAAGTATAAAGAGAGATTGCCAAAATACGTTTATTTAGAATACTAGTAGCTTCATAATGTTTTATTTGTGCAAGACTGAATTAATATAACTTGCTCTGTTGCCCTCTGAAGGGCTTCACCTTGCCCCTTTGAAAGACTGGAAACCAGTATTTATTAGATGGTGGCTGATTGGCTTGCAGTGGTGTGACCAAGCCTGTCTGGACTGGTTGCCAATTGATTTGTTTCTCTTTCACTCAGCTCTCACATGAGATCTGTTCTTTTGCTGTGCTGTGCTCCCTTGTGGGTATGGCTGGAAATGCTTTAGGACTGATCTGCCCTGGTACAAGATACTTCACTGTTAAAAGATGCACCCAAAACACTGCTTAATCTTATCTATGCTTATAATTTTGTCATAATAGTTTATATTGAATATTTTTAGTAGCTTTAATCAAATACTCTTTGGTTTCAAAAGATTGTGGGATTGAGTGAGAAAATATGCATGAGTTACTCACATAACCATTTAACAATAGAATTTTGAGAAGCCTGTATTTCCTACAAGTTCTCTCTAGAATTCTGTTAGTTCTTTGTTTTTAACTAGATTTTGGATAATATCCTAACATAAAAAATAAATATTATTTTAAAATACATTAGCAATTCAGGCTTGGTTTGGTTTTTTTTAAGTTAAAAAGTAAGGATGCCTCAATATAAGGAGGTTGTGATGTTTGAATTTTTAAAAATTACTTTTCTTGGCAAATGTAAAAAGAAGTGTCATTTGTTTTCTTTGTATTTATTCTGTTGTTAAAAATACTAATGAAAAACTGCTCAGGTGACTAGGGAAATTAGAACACAAAATATTCATTTATTTGAAGTTATAGGGTTATTCAAGCGATGCACTTACAAATTTGATTTTAAGACATCTGTGAATGTTATATTGTAATCTGTTGGTGTATTTTCTGGTCGTAGGAAAAGTAAGATTGTGAATTTTGTAATATATTTTGTAAATTCTGGGTTATGTCTATAAGAGAAAACACTCTAGTCTGGGAGATCAAACTACTTGCCTGTTGTAATTTTGATGCAGAGGCCCTATTCTTGTACTGTGCTACCAGAGGACTCTCACAAGTGGGTCACCTCTTAGGAGTTCTTGGAATTGTTCGAGGTTAGCCAAGCCTGAATCTTTTTCCAAATTGGCTCCGAGATAAAAATCTGTAGCAGCATGTGTATTGGTAATAGGGGTTAATATGCATGGAACGTGAGTATGATGATCAGCATTCTATTACATGACAGTCTGATACGTGCTTTTATAATGATGTGTGAAAGTGTGCTTTCCATTCTAAGTTCTTGGGAAGAAGGAAGGGATGTGCTTTCAAAAACTGTACTTGTGCTTCTGAAACAGTAGAGATTTTTACATGCTTCTTGTACCTTCAGGTCTAAAGTTCTTGCATTAAATGGTATTCTCTTCTGAAGGAATATGAAGAAACTGTATTTAGCGTGTAGACAGCTCTGGAAAGGCATTAACAGCTCACCTGGAGTTGATAATTCATCTGACTGAAAACGGTTATGTGATGAGAACCTTTTTTCGAATTAAGTAAAGTGATGTTTCGAATCAGTATTTCTGTAGGTGTTACATTTTGCTCCCACTGGTGGCAATGCAGTAGTAGACAATCTAGTTCAGAAAATCTAGTTCAGAATGGCAAAAAAAAAAGTCATAATGGTATTATTGAGAGTCCATAAATAGACCTGATGCAACTTTTTGTCAAGATTTGTTCATCTATTCCTGAGATGTGGGTCATTGTTAAGTACTATCAGTAACTCAAATCTGAGGATTCTAGATTGTATTGCGGAAAAGAACTGAAAAAAGTGTGAGGGAAGCTCAGTGCTAAGTTAAAAGGAAATGCAAAAAATTGCTTTGTGCTTTGTCCCTGTTTTTGTCAGGTCACGTTAACTAAGTGTAAAAGAAGCCTTGTAATTGTAATGTATTGTACGTCATGGTTGTGGGGTTTACAGTTGAATTCATACTGTATTTTAGAATATATATTCTTACCTTACAATGGAGAATATTGTAGTTATGGATAAATAGCTTCACCAAAAAATTGTTCCAAATAAACTGGGAAAGATCCAGCAGACCAAAATGATAGGAGCTAGGGGACGTGACCTGTGATGAGATGCTGAGAGAGCCTGACAGCTTCAGTCTGCTGAAGGGAAGGCTAAACGGCAATCTTAGGACTGCTTAGATAAAACTTGTAGGTGAGATTGGCTACAAAATGGAGTGGAGCCAAATTGTTATTTAGAGGGTGTGGCACCTGTGTTCTGAATTTTGCAGCTTTGTTCATAGAATTGTAGAATCATTGAATATCTTGAGTTGTAAGGGACCCACAAGGATTGAGTCCAGCTCCTCGCCTGGCACAGGACAACCCCAGGAATCATTCCACCTGCCCAAGAGGGTTGTCCTAGTGCTCTTGAACTTGTGGTTACACAAAACTGTCATTGATATGAGCTAGTGCTGGCAGTAGTCCTGCATTCTTTTACCAAAAAATTTAAAAATAATTTATATCCCACCTGAAAAGACAAAATGCAGTTTATTAATTAATTTCTTACCTCTGTAAATGAAAATGGATTGGGGGTTGATGCAAAATGAATCATAGTAAGTATTTAAAGTGCATCCTTTGTCTAATGTCAGTGTTATTTACCTATCTGGTGCTTGTAGAGAAAAAAGTCATATAGAAGTAACTGCCTGATTGTTTTCTCTTTTAATTACTGTTAATATAATTTTTGTGTGTTTTTGAGAAACTTAATAAAAGCTGTATGCTTGATAGGAGTAACTTAATGATGGTTTGTAGCTTCAGAAGATCTAAATTGGTTAGCACCAGCTGATTCAATATCTTAGTTGTTGAGTTACGTTTAGGATATAAGAACTTCCTTAGCTGCTTTCTGTTTCTGAACATTATCATATATAATCCTTTAAAACTAGACCATTAAGCGAGACCATTTGGAAGACCACTGGGGAAGAATATATTTTAAAAGTCTCTATGGATTTGTTTTATTTAATGGAAACAGATGAAATCAGATTTTGTTGTATTTCAGCAAAATCGTTATAGCTTTCTAGGTAATGCTGGATTTAACTTCATGTATTGATTTGATAAAACATTTTTCTTACATTTTTATAAACACTTTTATTTTTCTTATTACTTTTGTGGGTGGATGGAATGAATATAAGTGTTTTGAGGGCAAACTCACCAATTCTCCTTGAAAAACGCAGTGTTTCTACAAAGTGCTGTAGTACCTGTAGTTTTAACGGCCACAAATAGTGTTAGTAAAATGTTATTGCAAACTGAATGAAGGTGATCTAAAAATCCAAGTTCATTTAACCATTGTATACATATGGAAGATGAAAATCTGTTTTATTTATGCAGAAAAAAAGTATCCTAATCATACATTGAGAAATTCTTCGTATGTAATGAAGTTTGCTTAAAAGTGACTTGATATAAAAATCTTGTCAATTACCCTAGTTCTTAATTCTATTTGAAACTCATGAAATTAAGTATTTTTAGAAAGATGGAAATATTCTTGATCCATCAATTTACATTTATTTTTACCTGTGAGAGATAAGGTGGTATTTTGCTGAAACCAAAAGGTTATTAAGTTAAAGAATGGAAGTTGTTGGTTCTTTGTGTTGTTGTTTGTGGTTTGGATTTGTTCTGGTTGGTTTGTTGGGTGTTGCTGTGAGCTGGGAGAGGGGTGGGGTTGAAGACCTGACTAAAAAGGAAGTAGGATGAGAGGGGAGGGGACAGAAAAGTAGGCGGTCGGGAGAGAATGTAAATTCCTGAGTACCCAGCCAATGGGAAAGGGGCTGCCCCAGCCAGAAAAGGGTATAAAATTTAGCTATTTTGTTGGAGGGTGTGTGTGTTCAGCTCTGTGGGGAGAGAGAAGCACATCTGGCTCAGCTGAATTGTTACTAATAAACAGGGTTTTTTTGCTTTGACAACTTTGTCCCCATTGAATTGTATCTAAAAATTAGTTCATGTCTAACAGTTTGGGGACTCGTCCGGGATCCTTGGCCTCTGATCCTGCCAAGGAGGAGGGGAAGGTGCACCTTGCTGATTTCACCAGCCCTGTCCCCTTGTCATGCCCCATGAGGGCTGCAGATGAGACCTGGACAGGGAACTCTTGAAGCAAAAGAGGGGAGAGGAAGGGTAGAGAGAGAGAAAAGTCAGAGGAAGAGCAGAGTTCATGTGCATCAGCTGGTAACACCTGTGCACAGGACCCAGATGGGAAATTGGCTGTCCAGTATTACCTGGGCAGCTGGGAGAAACAGGACTGAGTGAGTGTGCTTGAGATGCAGAATTGCCTGCAGAGCAAGTGTGGAGTCCTTCCTAATGTGGTTCCATTATCCCATGAGGGGTGTGGCAGTGAACGGATGAAGCAAATGGTTTTGAGAGAAAGAAGTCCTGTGGGAAGTACTAGGAAATTGGCAACAGCTGCAGCAGGAAGGTCAGGAGGAGTGGAGAGGGATGTAAGGGCTCTACTCCGAGCATATCTCCAGACAGTCCCTCAGGGAGGATGCTCAGGGACTGGCGACCAGAAGACCTGGCTTGTACCCCAGGGAAGGATCAGGGGAAAATGATCCGGTGTTGTATGTTTGAATGGACAAAGGAACCTATTGGGCCAGACCTATTGTACTGGCTGAGATATGAGTTGTTGGGTGAATGGGTATGTCAGGCACTAAATTTTTATGTAAACACAGAAGAACCTTGGAAGATAGAAGAGAAGGATTATGCTGCTTGCTGGAGAAAATATTCACCCATATTTGTGACCAAGAACTTAAGGGAGCTTAAAGGAGAGAAAAAGAGGGAGAAATGGGACCCCTTAGACCACCTGCCCCTTCTCTATGTGCCTAACAGGGAACTGAATGGTCTAAATTTAGAGGAAGGAGCAGCAAAGGGATGATAATGGCAGGGCTGATCCCCATAAAATGGTGGATCCACATGGTGGGGCTGGTCCCCCTAAAATAGTGGATCTGTGGTGGGGGAGGTCCCCACAAAATGGCGGGCCCATGTAGTGGGGCTGGTTTTATTGATGTAATAAAATCTCAAAATAGGACAGACCAGCTGTCATGGAGGACAAGGACTACAGAGCTAGCGCAATTAGAGATGTCCAAAATTTCCACTTCCCCCTTTCAAGTACCATCTCGGATGCTAATACAAGTATGTCCATGTTTCTCCTGAGAGACATACCTATGCATGGAACACAGGAAAGGGTAGGGTTTGTTAATGTACTTCTAAACAGTACTGAAGTAAGAGAATTTGAAAGGGAAATAAGTACTATATTAGAGGACCCCCTTGGAGCTAGGAGAACACCTGGATCAGTTCTTAGGCTCAACTACGCCTGGAGGAAATGCAGTCTATTTTAGGAGCCTTATTTACCCCAGAAGAAAGACAAATGGTAAGAACTGTAGGAATAAGAATGTGGGAGAAAGGAAATTCCACCCGATGTTCAAGGGGAATACCTGGTGAACAGAAATTACCCTAATTGGGACGTAATTTGGAATCAGAATACAATCAAGGGAAGGAATGATATGCCCAATTATAGAAGATTGTTGATAAGGGGAATTAAAGAGGCAGCACTAGAAGGACAGAATTTTGAAAAGGCATTTGAAAATAAACAGCAGCAAGATAAGCCGCCCACTGCCTGGTTACAAAGGCTTAGAAAGAATATCCAGCAGTATTCTGGAATAGATCTTGAAAGTGCTGCAGGCAGAGAACTATTAAAAGTAAGTTTTGTTACCTAAGCAAGGCCAGACATAAAGAAGAAATTGGAAAAAATAGAGGATTGGGGTGATAAAGAATTAAGTGAACTGTTGAGGGAAGCTCAGAAAGTTTGTGTTAGAAGGGATGATGAAAAACAGAAAAATAAGACCAAGTTAATGGTGGCCACTGTAGACCAAGTACTAAAACGATGAACTGGGAATGAGGCTGGAAGAGGCAGAGGAGTGGCCAAGGGAAGCCTTCAGCCTAGCGTTAGGAGATGCCAGGGAAGAGGATGGGGGGGTGACCACCTGGCAGAGAGGTCCCAAGGAATGTTTCTAATGTGGAAAAGTGGGACATTTTTAAAGAGAGTGCCCAGAACTACACAGAGAGGTTAAAACTTTCCAAATGATGGAATCAGGAGCTTATGCACAAGATTAGGAGTGTCAGGAGCACTACTTTTTGCGGTCCAAATACCATGAAGAGCCCTTGAAAAATTTAAAAGTAGGGTCCCAAGAAGAAGAATATGTGTTCATGGTTGATACAGGAGCTGAGAGATCAAGTTTAATTAAAACCCCCTGTGGGCGTGTGAAAGGGACCAAGCAAACTAGAATAATTGGAGTAAGAGGGGAGGGATTTCATGCCCCTGTAGTAGAACAAGGAAGAGTTTTAGGGAATGGTAAAGAAATACCATCTAGTTTTGTAGTAATACCAGAGGCTGGCACCAGCTTGTTAGGAAGAGGTCTACAAGTACAATTGGGGACTGGGGTAATTCCAAAGGAGGATAGAATGATGGTAAAGCTATTTAAATTGACTATAGAAGGTGAGAGGGAAAGAAATCTAGTGGTGTGGGTGGCTGAAGATGATAGAGGGGGGCTGAATATCCCTTCCCTGGAAATAAAATTGAAGGAAGGGAGCCAACCTGTCCATGTGAAACAATACCCTATATCTTTGGAAGGAAGAACGAGATTACAAAATATAATTGAAAAACTTTTAAAGGATGGATTGTTAGAACCCTGTATGTCCCCTTGTAATACCCCTATTTTACCTGTCAGGAAACCAGATGGGACATACAAGCTTGTTCAAGGTTTGAGGGAATTAAATAAACTTGTTCAAGGACAGCACCTGGCAGTCCCTAATCCATATACTTTACCAAGCAAGATTCCCCATAATCATGTGTGGTTCGGTGTAATTGACTTGAAAGATGCATTTTGGACATGTCAACTAGCAGAAAACAGCAGAGATCTATTTGCCTTTGAATGGGAAGACCCCACTACTGGGAGAAGGCAACAGTTACAATGGACCTCTTTACTGCAAGAGTTTACAGAGCCTCCGAATTTGTTTTGGCAAATTCTAGAACAGGTGCTTGAAAAGTCCCCATTTAATTGTATTTAAAGGCACATTCATTTCTAACATACCTTTCTATGAGAAGAGAGGCTGTTGGCTCTTACCTTAGTATAATAACTATTTTTAATAGAATGCTATGAGACAAGTGGTCTAAAATGTGTAGTCAGAATATTACTGCATGATGATGTAGTGTGACCTTTGCAGAAATGTGTTTGTGCAGCATATAGAGAAACTTGGATTCACTTTTTGGGAGGTCAAATAAAATTAAAGTGTTGACAGGTGGTTTTTTGTTTTTGTTGGTTTTCAGCTGATTTACTTTAAAATGTGCTAAACATTACAGTCTTTCTTAGTAGCAGCATAATATGACAATGATAAATTTTTACCTTCACAGTTCTTTTTGAACTTTTTTTTTAAGGGCTAAGATGGATAGCACAGAGGAACCTCAGAAAAAAGTCTTTAAAGCACGAAAAACAATGAGAGTGAGTGATCGGCAACAACTTGAAGCTGTCTATAAAGTTAAAGAGGAGCTGTTGAAGACAACTGAAGTGAAATTGTTAAATGGAAAACATGAGAATGGAGATTCTGATATAAATTCCCTTTCAAGCAATACAAACTGTATGGAAGACAAGAAAGAAATTAATGGCATGGTTGACTTGTGTGTTAACTCTGAAGAAGGAAGAACAGCTTCTGCTGAAATTAGTGAGGCCAAAAGCCCTGAAATTAGGGCAGGAAACATAGTCAATGACGTAGAATCCAAACCTCTAATGCTGCCTTCAGAAAATGTTACTCCTGAACAGGCTAAAGATGCTGACACTGCAGTAAATCGTGAGACTGAAAATGGAGTGGTTGGTAGCAATAAAGATAACTTCCATGAAGAAAATAATAGGAAAGATCATTTGGACCAAAGAAAGAATGATATCCCATTGGAAGGTGAAAGTAAATCGGTCTGTGATATTAGTAACTCTTCTGAAGAGAAGGGAGAAACAGATGATTTAACTGTTAATTCCAGTTCATCTGGTGAGGAAAAGAGGACTGAAGAAGTAACTGTTGAAGAGGCTGTTGGAGAAGCAGCCATCTCTAGCAGTATGGAAACTGACCAGGAAAAAACAGAAGGCAGTGCAGGACTTTCAGAAACCACTGTTCCGAAGACAATAGATGAGCCGAGTGAAAGTATCTTGGACAATACTGACTGTATGGAAACAGATGAAATTATTCCAATTTTGGAAAAACTAGCCCCTGCTGAAGATGAACTGAGCTGTTTTTCTAAAAGTTCTCTGCTTCCAGTGGATGACACAGTCCCAGATTTAGAAGAGAAAATAGACAACTGTTTGGGTTCACCATCCAAGCAGGAAAGCAATGAAAGTCTGCCAAAAGAAGCTTTCTTAGTACTATCTGATGAAGAGGATCCCTGTGATGAGAAGGAGGAACGTGTGGAAGGGATACTACCGAACAAATCAAGTCTTCCAGGTAAGAATTTTCTAAGTTGTTAGTTTCCATTCAAATTTGGGATTTTCTTCATTTCTTAGAGTGACAAACCTGTGGCAGGTTTCTAAATCAAAAAGACAGTCTTACCCACGAATAATGTTATGTAGTCTTAGTTTTCAAGGCTGGCATTTGAGGCCCAGGAGAAAAAAAAAAACTAGCACCACAAAATGGTCATCTTTGATATTTGGGTTGTTTTGATTTTTTTGTTTGTTTGTTTGTTTTGGGTTTTGTTTTTGGGATATTTTTGTTATTTTCTTGTTAGTTTGATTTGGGTTTTTTTTCATACTCTGGAAATTTGGGTGCAAACTTGGGTGGGGTAGTGGGTGGAAAAAGAAGTAAGATGAGTAATTGTCAGAGAGGGAACAGAAATATTTGTGAGAAGAGAAATGCGTTCATTTACTGCTCTCCAGGAGAAGAAATGATTTCAGCTTTCTTTAACATGCAAATAAATAAGGAAAACATGCGTGTAATCCAGGTGTGCCACAACTCCTCTTTTAACTTTTTTCCCCACCGAAAGACAGTATTGGAAAAGTTTAATGAAAAATGCATGTCACATATTGTTTTCATACCATGTAGTTTTCATTCATTTAACTCAGTGGTTTTTTTCTAAGTTTTCTTTGATGACTATGGCAATTGACTGATGCTTTTAAATGTTGAGTGTGGGATCTTTTCATGTAGTTAGCAGAACATTTTTCTAAGTTCTGTTATCTGTAATTAAGAAAGATGTTGTTTCAAATTATCTTGGGGTTGGGGTTTTTTTGTTGGTTATTTTTCCTCCCCCTCTTCTCCCCTCATCCCCTCCATTGTATACCTTTTATTAAATGATGACCATACTAACCCAAGTATGTTTAAATATGACTGAATGGGTAGAAATTTCATAGCTTAAACAAGATTCAGATTTTTGCAGTCTCTGGGAAGTTAGTAACCGTAGTTTCTCGAATCTTGTTTTACTGATGATGAGACTGTGGCATTCTGAGTCTTCAGTCTCTAAAACAGCTAGAGAAACAGAGATAAGAGCTTTTCTTCAGCCCTCTTTTAGACTCCTTCTTTTCTAGTATTTACTTTTAAATTTATGGTAGTTAAACAGAGATAAAGTAGGTTCCATAGTTTCTGTTAAGGATCTTTCTTAGGCGTTAGCTGTTGTCAGTGAGATTGAAAAAGTGATACCATTTTTGTGCACTGATGATACCATTGTGTATTCCATTGTTCTGGAAGACTTAAAGTCTTCTAGAAATTATTGGAGGTGGGGGAAGCAGGGGGAAAAAGGTTGTGTGTCAAAATTGTAGTGTCTTACAAAATTGTAGTGTGTAGTGTGTTAGTGTAGTCCCTTTTACGAAATGAACATTACAAATAAATTGATTATCTTTGTTCTCACTGCAGTTTAAGGCTTCTCTCATAGAAGCCATTCAGTTTACTTTTTTCATCTGTACCCAATGAGAAACCGCTCTGTGGTCACAAAGGAGTTTGCTATGGAGCAAAAAGACTGAAGTGAATATTAAATACTGGACTATAGTTTGCAGAAGTTTAAAATTAATATATCCAGCAATACTTTATCAGATTTTTAGCTTTGATGACAAGACAAATTATTTTGACTAGTTGTTTTATTTATTGCCTAATAACAGTTTATTACTTTTACAGTTGTGTGGCTGTAACTGAGACTGTTCATTAAATGAAAATTGGTCATGCGATGTTCTGTCCTTTACCAGCAACAAAGATAATAGCAGAGAGGTTGCATAGGCAGGAAACAGTTGTATGAGAAAACAGAGTTATCTTATAAAGAGTAACTTTTGGTAAGAGTCTGTGAAAATTAAAACTGTAGAGACCATACAGAGATCATTTCAAGAATGCTGTGTTGGAGAAACAGGTGCTAACTGCTCAGTTAAGAAGATTTCAAAAAGTTCAGATGAAAACCAGCATGACTAAACAACAGTGAAAGAATGGTACTAGAGGACTTTATTCAAATGGACAGATTAATAGAATGTCTTTTCCAAGTGGAATATGAAATATAATAGCTATGTTGTCATAGGTTTTTGTAATGAAAGATCATACATCAGAAAACCTTGGAGTTTTTGTGTGTGCACATGACAAGGAAGCCCTGATTGATGTATTTGAATTCTCTTGGATAACCAAACAAAAGTGATTTCTTACCAAGAACTTTTGGAAATGGAACTGTCTTTGTAAAGATGGAGAGTCCTTGTGGAGGAAATAATCAGCTGAAGAATGAAAAATAAATCCAGAGTTCCAGAGACTAGTTCCAGAAAGTGTGCTGTGTGACAGAATTAATAATTTGCCTAAAATGAATGGTAACTTGTTTTAAATCATTTAAATGTTCTTCGTAATAGAATGAAGATTTAATGTAAAGAGGGCGTCAAGCGTATCTTTGCAATCAGAACTTTTCCTAGAAAAGTTAGTGAACTCTGCTGTAATAACAGAATGAATATAGGAAATTGAAGAAGTGTACAGATCAAGATGTGCATAACAGTACTTACTTGCTCTGTTATATTCTGGATAGATTTTACTGTCATCTTAAAAGCAGTAGTTACATGTTGTATCTAAGAAGCACAGAAACACATACTGGAAGCTCGTTTCATACACATATGTATGAAACACATAATGGAAGCTCATGGAACATACAATAAAATTTCTCAGGAAGTGCTACCATTTTTGTTTTTGCATGTTGGGGGCTTCAGATTTTTCTCTATTTAAGCATTTCCTAAAGTGTATAATTTTAAATGACTAGTCCTAAATTGTGATACTTCGTGTTAGCAAGAAACTTCAAATTAAAATTCGTATTTGTTAACCTAAGAAGAATCTAGGCCTTTTCTACCATTAAGATTATGGTTGAATTTGCCAATTGTAAATAGAGAAACATACTAGTATTTTGTTAGTGAATTTTTTTTTACTTTCTCCCTAAGTGGAAAAATAAGCTAAAATGATTTGTTGAGAACTTTAGCTGCATTAAAAATACATCATTTTGTTTCAGAGGTAACTGAAACTTGTTACCCTCATAATTACAGTTCAATTATTCTGGTTTAAATGCTAAGCAAATTCAGAAGTGAGTCTTAATGTGTTGCATGATAGTTCAAATTTTTGTTTTGAGGGTATCCCCTTATTTTTTTTCATATCTGCATTCCCTTTTGTCAGACTTCTTTCTCTTGCCTTCCCTGACATGTATTTTCAAAAGTTTTCTAAATTCATTAGTCAAAATAGGACTGTTAGGAGACTTTTGTAGGTCTGAGTAAGTGTCACATGGATTTTTTTCTTCTGTTTATAGAAGAGGTGGAGGGGGAGAGGAGAAAGGAGTGTGAAGATAAAGAAGGAGAAGAGGCCCACAAAGAAGAAGAAGAGAAACAAATAGAGAAAAGTATGTAATGTTAAATCCATTATGTTTCACTGGGTAGTATGTGTTAGAAGCACAGAATCATTAGGTTTGGAAGGGTCCTTTGATGATTATCTAGTCCAATGCCGCTGTTAAAAACCAGATCAACTAGAGAGCAGTTTGCTCAGAACCTTGTCCTGACAGGTTTTGAGTATTTCCGCAGATGAAGATTCCACAAATTTCCAGTTCTGATTCCAGTATTTGACCACCCTCACAGTAAAAAGGTTTTTATATGCTTGAGTGGAAGTTACTGTATTTCAATATACATCCGTTTCTCTTGTCCTGTCACTGCAACTCACTAAGAGTCTTGCTGTGTCTTTGTTCATTCTCCACCTGTCTGGGTAATTTTCAGACATGATAAAATCTCCCCTGATGGCCTTCTCCAGTTGAACAATTACAGCTCTTGATGAATCATCCGATCTCTAAAACATCTTGGTGACTCTACTCTGTACTCTCTCCAGTATGCTCACATATTTTTTGTATTTAGAAACCCAGAACTAGACAAAAGACTCAAGGTTCAGGCTCACATTCCTTGGTTAGAAGGGGAATAAGTACCTCCCTCAGCCTGCTGTCCGTACTTATTCTCAGGCAACCAAGAATGTTGTTGGCCACCTTTGCCAATAAGGCACATTGCTGGCCCATGTTCAACTTCATGTACATGAAGACTACCAGAGCCTTTTCTGCCAAGCTGTTTTCCAGCCAGTGAGTTCCCAGCCTGTACTAGTACATGGTTTTATTGCTACCCAAGTGTAGTACTTGGGCATTTCCTTTTTTAAAACTTCATGAGGTTCTTGTTTGCCCATTTCTTCAGGTTGTCATTGTGACCCCAAATGGCAGCATAACCACTTAGGAGTGCACATATTGCTCCTTCCAGTTTTGTATCACCTGCCAAGTTGCTGCGTGTATCATCTTACACTGTTATCTAGGTCATGAATGAAGATGTTAGTGTCGGTACCAGTAGCATCTGCTGGTGTACATTACTGCGTCCAGCTGGACTGTGTGTCAATAGTCACAGCTCCTGGAGCCCAACAGTTGAGCCTGTCCAATTATCTAGGCCATACATCAGGAATTTGAGGATGTTTTGGGGGTCAGAAGTGTTACTAAAGATGCTCTCCTCTCATCCACCAAGCCAGTGGTATCACTGTAGAAGGCTATCAGGCTGATGATGCATGATTTCCCCTTGATAAATCCAGTCCATTCTCCATCACCACCTTTTTAATAGGCTTAGAGATGATTTCTGTCCAGACTTACTTGCTCTATCACATTCTCAGGGATTGAGGTAAGGCTGATAATCCTGTAGATCCCTGGGTTCTTGTTAAATAATCTGAAGATTATTTAAAAGCAGATGTCCCGTCTGTCCTCAAGAACCTGCTGGACACGGTGCCAGGAGCTGGAGGAGTGAATGAGGTCTCTTTGGTTCTTTTGTGCTTCATCACTGTGATGACAATGACTTTTATAATCTAGTTCTGTTTTGAGCCTGTTCTTCTGTTAGATTTTTACTTTCCTTCTTACCCAAGAAGTAAGAAAAAAGTTTGAATGTTTTTTCAGTCAGGTGTTGGAGGTACAAGGTAAAACTTTACTGCGGGTAAATACAGTTAATTGCTGGCACAGTTAAATGAGATGTAGTTTTATTTGGCTAGAATTCCGAGAAGAGGATTCCTTTTTCAGAAGAAGGTTTTATTTTGCTTCTCAGAAATAACCTTTTGTTATAGGACAGTGCTGATAGGAGCAGGAAGAACTGGAGGGAAGTTCTGGAGAGGGGAATGGTGGTATTAGAACCATTTTGCATTTGAGGAAGTCATAGGGTGAATCACAAAGCAGAATTCACTGATAGGGCAGTAATGTACAGATACCAAAAGGACTGGTTTTGTGCTTTGATGTCATCAAGCATGTTTTTGCAAAGGCATTCTTACTGGTTTAGGATGAAAAAAATGAGAGCAACTTCATAGTAATCATGGCATCCTGAAGATCCCTGTTTTAAGGAGTTCCTCATGAGCAATTGTATCTAATTGTTCCAGGTGAAGCATCAAAGAGAAAGCGTTCCAAATCTGATGACATGGACAATGTTCATTCTAAACATCGTCGGTACATGGGAGAAGATTATGAAGCAGAACTCCAAGTAAAAATTACAGCCAGAAAGGATGCTGACCAAAAATTGCAAAAGGTAGAACAGGGGTGTAGATCAAAGAACATACACACACACCTGCCACTCGGGTTACCATCTTTGAATTAGCTGTCTTTCCCCACACACTCTATGTCCCCAAACACCTTCTCCTTTTGTGGTTCAACATTGGGTGCAATTCAAATAACAAAGGTGCTTAATTTGTAAAAAGTTCTGCACAGCTCTCCTTTTAAGAAGAGACCAAATACCATTTGAAAACTATGCTGCAGGAGTCATATTTTAAATGTGTAAAATACTTGAAGTCTCATGTGACTCTAGACTGAAAATGTTAGTAACTGGAGGTATTTCACCATGGTGAAGTTTATACATGATGCACTTCACTGTGTGCCTAGCTTTAAAGAAAGGCTGTCTCCAAACAAGAGTGTAATCAACCTGGCATTTTGCAGATTTTCGCAGAGCTGTTAATAGCCTGATTGCACCATTGCTGTATAAGGAACCTATGGTCTGGAAGAAAAGAAAATTGTGTTGTTCTTCCATTAATAAGTTAGCTACCATGTGTTGTAACTTCATTAATTTGGGATGGCAAAAACTGAACCACATTTGTTGCTTATTTGTTTTTGTTTACTAAGAAAACTTTTTGCACTGCATTAGGTATAGAAGGGAGAAAAACATTAAATAATAACTTTATCGAGTAAGCTTTGTGAAAACCAGTCTTTTCTTATGTTTTTAGCTTCTGCAAGAAAGGCAACCCTGCATTTTTGCTAGGGGAAAATACATCTCAGAAAAAAGGTTTTGTTGCATGTCTTTAGTTTCTGCTCTTTGAATGCCAATGTCCCTCTCAAAAGCAGAAAAGAAGAGCAATTAATTTGTGTAAGCACTTCACTTTAAGAAAATATCTTCTGTTGTTAAGGTTCTTTCTATATATCGCAAGATTTTATCATACTGCAAGGAAATTAATTTGTTGAGTTGATGGCAAACCATTTGTATTTTCCAAAATTTTGTCAAACTTAGCTGTGCGTCCACATGCTTATTGCTGATTTCTAGATTTATTTGATTGGCAGGGCACAACAGTTGTCATTGTTCTGTTTATAGCACGATATTTGTTAAGAGTTGAGAATATTTTTATAGATGGTCTCTCAAATTTTGGGATTGCATTGTTGTTTGTTTTTTTTAATATAACAATTTTGCAGATTATCCATAGACTTTTAGAAGAAAAACTTAACGCTTTACAGTGTGCAGTATTTGACAAGACTCTGGCAGACTTGAAAACCCGAATGGAGAAAGTAGAATGCAACAAGAGGCATAAAAATGTGCTTACTGAAATGCAGGTGAGTGTTTGTGTGTTCAGCTGCCTACTAGGGTCAAATTCAAAAATAACTTCCTCAATATTTAGTAGTAAGGTTCCTGTAGTTGCCAGTAGGGAAACCATTTTGGCTCAGCGAGGGGAGGAGGTGCTGGGGGGAGCAGCAAATACTAGTGTTCCTTTTGAGTTGTAAAACTGTATTGTCCTGCTCAGAAGGAGGGAAGCAACCAGTTAATCATACAGAAACCCCAAAGTGGATCTTCTTCTGGCAAATTGATTCATCAGCTGTTAGTAGACTGCTTTTCCACTCTTCTGTTCCATTTAGACATTTTTCAAAAAAATACTAAGTATGAAAATATCTAAGGTCTTTATGAAGCTGGAAACTTGCTTAAAAATGGGACATGCAGAAAGGAGAGGACAATAGCACTGGACTTTGAACATTCTGCATCACATGTTGTTTCCCCAGAAAGTAAATAGTTGATGTTCTAGCAAGGAGGCAAATAGCTAGTGTTGAATGCAGCATGCTTTCCTGCATTCTTTATAGAAAATACGTACATAGTGGTGACATGAGGAACATAACAAAATTCAAAGAATTTTGAACTGACAAGACAATTAAAACCTTATGTCATAACAAATGCAAACAATAAGGCCGTTTTACTTTTTGCATTAAAAGAAACACAGAGTTTGCCAGATCAGTTCCCACTCTACAACTCTTTCCTCTTGTTGCCCCAGACATCTTAGGTAGACTTTTAAAGTGCTTTCTAAGACTTTCAGTATACTTGTATACCAGTATCTTCAGCCATCAACTAGAGTGTCAAATTATTAACATCATATAAGGCTTTCATGGAGGTAGTTTTGTGTGAACATGCAAGATGGATTCAGTTTGTGCAGTTGTGAATAGGAAGGAAAATAATAAAATAGTCTCTAAGATACCTTGATTGGGATGCATACGTTTGTCTTTCTGCTATATCATAGTTGAAAATAATATAGTTGTACTATATTTCAAGGAAGAATAATTTCCTTGATATGAAAATAGCCTTTGATTTGACGTCTTAGTTATATATCTTTTAGTTTGTAAAATTTCTTTGATGGTTCTTGGGGGAATATTTATGGTTTTGTTTGTTTTCATCTTCTTCCTGTCTAGGCTAAAATTGCAAGATTGACAAAGCGGGTTGGAGCAGCCAAGGAGGACTTGAAGAAGAAACAGGAAGTAAGAACTAGATTCATTGGAGTTTGGGGTTTTTTTCTGAGTTAGCCTAAACCTTGTATTGGAAAATAAAGAAAATTTATATGCAGAAAGACGTGACTTGTTTATTCAATGGCATTGACAAAGCAGGTTCGTCCGGTTTGGTTAAAGAAGTCCTAACATCTGTTATGTAATTCTGATTTGTAGAGAAGCTTCTTTAGCCATTATTAGTGTGAAAACACCTTAAACTGTATGTAACTGAATCTAATTTACTTCAGTAGGAAGAGTACAGTGTAAATAAAAGTGAATCCCACTACCTTGATTCTGAGGGGGAAGAGGAGGAAGAGGAAAGAGAGGATATAGGAGAGGGAGGCAGTAAGACCAAGGAGATTTTGGATAGTTGTAAGATATGTCAAATTCTCCTGTAATGTTGGCTTCAGAAAAGGAATCTCTCACACAGCAGTGAATGGATATGGAACAGAACAAAAGCATAAGTCTGCAAGCTGACTTATTTGTTATGGCCTCTCTCTGTCTCATTCTGTGTAGAGTGCGGCAAATGCACCTGCATCTCCAGGGAAAGCAGCAGCTGACACTGCAAACGTAAACAATGCCACATATCGGTAAGCAAAGCACATCACTGTGACCGTGTTAAAATTTACAATAGCACACTTCACATACCTAATGCCATGGATAATCTCTGTATTTCCTTTTTTTTTTTTAAATTAAAGTGTTCTTCCTTTTCCTTCATTGCTCTTCACTTGTAAAATTTTATTTGCTTTCACGGAAGTCATAAATTGACAGAATTGAATCCCTTCTTGGGTAAATTTAGATATTGTTTAGCATCCATTTCAGTGTTTAAAAATTATGGATAAAAGTGGAAGTTTAATTTCAAGAACAGGAAAATTCTCATGGTGCAAGGCAAACTTGGTGCAAGCACTTGAAAATTTATAAATAATTCCGAGCTTTTTTCTAGTAGGGAAATACCCAAAGTTAATTTGCCTGAGAAGCAAAAAATGGGTTTAGAAAAGAAAATCTCAAAAGAACAGCTGTAAAATTAGGGAATTTTTCACCATTGTACTATTCATAAATATACCTTTTGTGGCTTATTGAGAGAAATGCCAACTGCAACTTCATTCCTTAGAAATGCTGGCACAGTGAGGCAAATGCTGGAGTCAAAGAGGAATGTAGGAGAAAGCACACCAGCAACTTTTCAAGCCCCTGTGAATCCAGGTAAGGAGCTCCCTATGGAGTATAAACACATTTCTTAAAAGTTTTACTGCTTTCCAGTAAAGAAGTAACTAACTAAACAGAGCAAAACCAATTTTACTCCTTTCTTCTGACACAAAAAGTCATTATTTTTAGCTCTCTAGCACATTCCCAGTTTACATTTGTGTAGTGTGCTTACCAGGTATGGGAGTAAATGTCTTGATTTGGCCAACCAGAACTTATGGTAAGTTAGATGCTTCAGGAGACTGAGTATGGCAGCAAAACTGGCTGCCAAGAATGGAAACACGTGGCTCAGGCCCCTTATTGTACTTGATCGTAATAGAATGCTGATGATATCCTTCCCTCTACCTAATGACTATAGAAATTAAATGGGAAACTAAACAGCAATTATAAACCCTATTTCTTAAAGGAGTCATGTTGAAAAATGAAATTTCTAGATTAAAATTTTATAGGGAATATAGACTCAAACTCACCATTAATTATATTCATTATAGTCTCACTGTCCTTGGTTGTAAAAATAGTTTGTTTAATATTGAATGCTGAATCTTTCCCACAGGATTATCTCATAATTTGCATGTACTGGCTTTCAGTAATGTATTTCACTTCTGATCTTTAGAATTTATCCTGAAATTTTGTTGCATAAAAGTGAATATCTTCTCTGACACATTAATACTTGGTTTTGGTAGAACCCTCTGGATACAAGGTCCTACCTATACCAGGCAAGTTAGTCATAACTGACATAGTTTGTTTTTTTTCTTGTGTTTTGTGAAGCACCAGTTGCTCTGCCATTTCCGTACTGGGTGTTTAAAATGCTCTATTTTGTGTTTTCAACAGTTAAATCTTGGAGCTTTCTTCAAGCTTGTGTCACAATTCTTTATATATCTTTTTTTCTGCTATTTCTTATAAACAGAAATGCAGTATTGACTGTATCTTTAACCAGGCCATTGAATATCAGAGTGCACAACAGAAAGATAGTATCTATAGCCTTTATTTGCAAAAAAAAAGTAATTATACACCACCTTTTTCATAGACTCATAGAATGATTTGGGTTGGAAGGGGCCTTCAAAGATCATCTAGTCCAACCCTGTTGCAATGGGCCTGGACATCTTTCACAATAATAGGTTGCTCAAAGCCCTGTCCAGCCTGACTTTGAACACTTAAAATGATAGGGTGTTCACAGCCTCTCTGGACAACCAGTTCTAGTGAGTCACTGCCCTCATCATAAATTGCTTCCATTTGTTGTGTTCAGTGAAACTTCCCACTTGATTCAAGTGCTTAATTTTTTTATTTATTTTTTTGTGTGTAGTGCCTACTTCCAGTCTTACTGCTTCTCCAGCAATTGTCAGTGGACATCCTAAGCTTCAGACTCCAGTGTCCTCCACCAGCTCTTTGACAACAACAGTGCTTCCCACAGCTAACACGGCTACGGTTGTAGGCACTAACCAAGTGCCCACTGGCAACACTCAGTCAGTGTCTGTCTCACTGCAGTCTTTGCCCGTAATCCTGCATGTACCTGTTGCAGTGTCATCCCAGACTCAGCTTCTGCAAGGCCACACGGGGACTTTGGTCTCTAACCAGCCTTCAGGCAACGTTGAATTTATATCTGTACAAAACTCGTCTACAGTTGGTAGCCTTACCAAAACTACAGTGTCTTTGGCATCGACTAACACAACTAAACCAAATAACATCCCACATGTGCCCAGTCCTGGTATTCAAAGGAACTCTACAGCCAGTGCTGGGTCAATAGGCACAACGTTGGCAGTACAGGCTGTTCCTACTACACATCCTGTTGCCCAGACCACAAGGACTTCTTTGCCCACAGTGGGTACTCCAGGACTTTATACTGCGACTGCCAATCGAGCGCCCCTACAGATGAAGATTCCCCTCACTGCATTTAGTAGTACAGCTCCTACTGAACCACCCACCATTGCAGCACCCAAGATTGGTAAGTTGTGCTTGAGTGTTGACACTGGGAAAGGAAGAGAGTGGTCAGAGGGAAACATAAAACTGCACTCTGTGGAAAATGGTTTGTTAACGTGTTTTACAGAGATGGTTCTTCTAGGTTGCATTTCTGCTGAAATTTTCAAGATCAAAATCATCTCTGTGACAGATCTGTTTCAGACGTTGAAAACAGTCTCTCCTTAGAGGGAGTCAGCAGTGTGGCTTTGTAAGCTTTGTTTTATTTGGAATTTGATTTATATAATTCCTAGCATGAAGTCAGAAACTCCTATTCTACCATTAAGAACTTGGTATTTATTTTTAATACAGCCTCTCAGAATAATTATGAACTGCCTTTCTAAGCAAAGGCATACTGAAAGGAAAGCATAATAGTAACTTAATTTTCACAACACTTAAAAGTAAACAGAACAGGAGAAAAAACCAACTGAACACTAACCTAGTTCCAAAGGACTACACTTACAGTATTTAAATATGTTAAATACAGTATTTAAATATGTTAAATAAGTATTTAAATATGTTCAAATAACAATATTTAGATTAATTATTTTAAAATACTTTTTTTCAATGGCCATGCACTAAAGTTTCATTGTGCTTTTGATTTTACATACTTTGAGTTTTTTTTCTAAGAGGTCTTCAAGATTTGTGAGTTGGAGTTACAAGTTCCTCATTGGCGCAATATAATGTTAGAAGGAACTCAAGCAGAGCTTGACATCAGAACTAGTTTCATTTCATTTTCCTGTATCTAAGTTACCTATGCTGAAATATGTGCTCCCTAGAGTTAGACATTTATGTTTTGTATTGATTCTTAGCTCTAAAGTAAATTGAAGTGATTTAAGACAACATAAAAAGGGTTGTGACTGATTAGATACAGTGACAAATGGGAGGACCTATGTGTCCAAAGAATGTCTCGTTTTATGCAGTTCCCAGAGACTAACTTTTATACCCTAGCAGTTTTCTCCCCAGACACTGTTGCTGATAAGCTCTGGTTAAAATGAAAATGAATGAGAACAGAATTTGGATTTATATATTTACGTCAAACATTAAAGCAGCTTCTTCTTAAATTACTAGTTTAATGTTTGGCTGAGCTAATAAAGGTAGTCAGTCTCCCTGTCTCAGTTATATATTTTGCAGTCTGTACAGAAATATTTACTAATTTTATAAATTTTCAGTTTAATAGCTTATCAGTTTGTATACAGAGGGAGGAGAGGTTGGAGTTATACTGTGTCCTCGGGCAAGGAAATTGCTTGTAAAACGCTTTTAATACATTGTCAGACTTACAAGGAAGGGAACGCATTAATCAAACTTGAATACTTGCAATTGAAAATTGGGGCTAAATGTAAAATATGTTATTATTGTACATACATACGGAATGTTTAGTATCAAATAATTTTGAATATTGCCTTCAAATTTGTCTACTGGGTAGCAATAACTAGTATTGATCAGATACTGCAAATGAACAATTTCTTGACCCCTCAGAAAACCAGACAAGCAGGCCACCAACAGATACTTCGGCAAACAAGCGACCTGCTGAGGGAACAACACAGGTAGGCTGTTGATTGTTTCTATATAAAATGCTAAAGTTACAATCCACAGGAGAAAGGTTCTTTACCTTTATTGCTTATAATGAAACTATTTTAGTTTCTTTTGTGCCATCCTTTCTAGTTTCTCTCAGTTTATATTTTTCTTCCTCTGATTCACTGTTATTTGGAGCATGAGCCTCTGATAATTTTTTCATAAGTTTTCTGATGGGGTTTTTGTAGGTAGAGGAGTTGGTAAATCAGGAGCAGACTAAAAATTGTCTGATAGAGCTAGCATACAAAGAAGAGACTGCCCAATCTTTGTCTGAATGGCTTGAACTTAAAGCTACAAATATTTTATAAATTATTGCAGTGCTCTCATTTTCACACTAATCCAGGAGTTAAAATTGGAATTCCAATGTTTGATTGCCATATATCATGGGAGGAAAAAAAAAAGGAAAAGAAACCTTCTTCAGGAATAGCTACTTCATGATAGAGGATAACTTGCAGTACTTCTGGATTCCTTGTCTAAAATTTGTTGAACTTGCTTTGAAATTTAAAGTTTGAAATTAAGCTCTTTAAAATTCTTCATAAACAATTTTCTTTCTGTTTACAGTTGTTTCACAAAGCACGTCATACTTAACTATTGTCTTAACCAGAAGTCATTTTATTAAGGGGAATAAAATTAATTTCTTCCAGCCAACATTTCCAAATTCATTAGTGTCTCAAGGTACAGTTAATCTAAATTGTATTTCAAAGCAAGAAGAAAATATACTGGACAATATTCTGTTTTTCACCTGTTGAAAGTAGTCTGGCAAAGGTAGCCAGTATTTTAGAGTATAAATTGTGCCTCGCTCTTATCTTTCTATTAAGGCATTTCATAAAGGTTGTTTGGAACCACATTTTTCAAAGATACCTGTGGATTATAGCTATTAAACTCTTGTCAGTACTTGATCTTTAGGAAATCCAGTGCCATAATGGATGACACTAGTATAGTTTTAAGATTTAATTTTCAGTATAAGATGTATATTTTGGAATTTTTCTTCAGTTATAGCCTGACACCTGGAAAAAAAATTTGGAAAAACAGGTTGTGTATGATAGTGGTATTTAGCAGTGGAAGGTGAGCTAGGAGGAGGGAAATAAAAGACATAGGTTGTTTTCTGGTTTTCAGTCTTCTGTTGTGTAGTGTATATTCTAGGTTTGCTTTCCGTGAAATCAGTTAAAGCATGTGTAATGCCATGGTTAAAAAAGAAGGATCTGATGCAAATTAATTGGCTAGTGAGGTATGGAATTGACATGCCATTCATTTGAAAAATCCAGTTAATGCCGCCTGCTTTTTGTTACGTAAAATCCAAAATATTATATATTACTCCACACTTCACTGCTCTCAGATCAAAAAGTAGTTCGCTGTGTGCCGTATACCTGTGGCATATTTGATGGTACAACTTTGATCAATTGTTTCGAAAAGCAGTTGAAACAGGAAGAGACTTCATCAGAAAATAAAGAAGCAGTAGAAGCAGCACAGACGAATTTTAACTTCCCTGAGGATGTCCTCTTTGGCTTGGAGGAAGAGGAAGAGGATGCTAAGAGCATCAAAAACACCCACAAGCAGACTGGCTGGGCAGCTAACCTGTTAAAACAGTGGCTGGCCAAAAATGGCAAGGATCCCAGCTTTGAATTGGTCCCAGTAAGTGAACTCAATGATATCTTAAGAGAGTTTTATTACACAATAAGAAATCACGATGGAAATACCTACAGTGTGGCAAGCTACAAGTCAATGCGTGCTGGCTTAAACCGGCATCTCAAAATGCCACCTTATAATCGTCAGATTTGCTTAATGAAGGACAAAGAGTTTGCTAGTGCAAACATGGTGTTTGTGAGCGTGCTGAAGATGCTGCGCATGCAGGGAAAGGATGAGACTCACCACCATCCTCCTATAGCTGCCGAGGACTTGCGTAAGATTAAGCAATCTGGTGTGCTGGGTTTGCACAGTCCACTGGCCCTAGTCAACAAGGTGTGGTTTGATTTGCAGTTGCATTTTGCCAAGCGAGGGAGGGAAATTCTAAGAGATCTGGCTCCAGATGCATTTGTTGTCGAGAAGGACAAGAACGGGCGTCGATATGCTACGTTTAGGTATCCTGGCAAAGGGAAAAATGGAGAAGATCCTCATAAAATGGGTAAAATGTATGATATGCCTGGGGATCCAAACTGTCCTGTTTTTTCCTTGGAACTTTATTTGTCCAAGTTGCCTCCAGAGCCCCCTGCCTTTTACCTGCACCCTCTGAAGCTAACGTCAGAGCAAATGCAAGAACAGCCTGTCTGGTACAAAAGAGAACCAATGGGTGTGAACTACCTGGGTACCATGATGCCCAGGATAAGTGTGGCAGCCAGGCTCTCTCAGCGGTACACCAATCATTCTCTCCGAACTACCACCATCCAGCTACTGTGTGAAGCAGGACTGGGGCCTAGAGAAATAATGGCAGTGACAGGCCATCGCTCCGAGTCTGCTATTAGACACTACTGGGGATCTGCAGAGGTTCGCTACAGGGCCTGGTCAGATATAATGGAACATAATGCCCCCAATTACCGATATAGCAAGATCCCACACGAAGTGGTAAAAGAATCAGTATCTGGTGCATCCACCTCTTCTGTAAAACATGTTGTTCTAGAACAAAACAAAATTTTATTCCCTACAAAATCTGTGGTGCCACCTGGCACTAACTCTTTGGCTTTAGTTCCTGAAGGACACCCAGCTCTGAGTTGCAACAGCCCCGTCCTGTTGAACCACAGTTCTTCCAAGGTGTTTCTCCCCAAGAGCATGACCAGTGGGAACCTAACTGCCGGTCCCCTTCAAGGCTGCTGTAACAAACCTGTCTTTATAAAGCGTGTGATAAAACAAGAGCCAATGACTTGATGCTTCTGTAATAGAACTGATTTCAGATTAATTGCTAAAATGGAAAAATTATCAGATTTGGTTTTTTACTTGGTCTGCTAAGGAAATTTCTTATGGTCTAGTTCAGCAAGAAGTATCCTGTTCGCACTCAAGATGTGAGCAATGGAGCAGAAACTTAAACAGAGCAGGGCTTGGAGTTTGTATGACTTTTTGTGGCAGCTGGGACTCTTTCAAGTGGCTGAGCAGAGCTATTTAAAAAACATTAAAGGGAGATATTGATTTCCACTTAGCTGAAGATATGCTTTCTTCTCTAAGAGTGGGGCTTTTATATTTTGTGATGAGTATTATTTATCGTACCGTTTTGTGCCTGCTGGCACTAATGTAGCATCTTACAAATCAAATACTTGATTACTGAAGAGCACCAAGAAAGTAGAAGCTGAATGAAATAGACACAGATGCACTACAAATATACACATACGCATGAAAACACCTGGAATTGCTTAACCACTGTCACTCTCTGTTCAATTTGTTATCAGACCTACCAGAGGAGTATGCCTTTATTTTCTTTTTTAAAAACATTCTTCTAAATTGATTTTCTCTTTGAGCTGCAGATTTGCATTGCAGGTCTTTTCCTATTTAATATTTTTGGCTTAGGATTCCAGTCATTCTGTTCTCCAAAGGCATTATTGATATGTGTGGTATTAAAATTGGGATCTCTTCGGTTGTGCATGAAATGGGGAAAACATTCTCAAAAGAGCTGAAAACAGTTTCTTGCTTAAATGCCAGGTAACTAGAGTTTAAGTGTTGCCTCTGTGCCTACCTTGAGAGGTTTTTTTTGTATTTCCTCTCACCAACCCCTTCACTACATTTCACATCATCTTTGCACTCTAGTCTTTTGTGAGTATAATATAAGTACATCCTGTTCTTCCCCACTGAACCCTGTCCAAATATTATTTTTGATTTTAACTTCTTCAGATTAGTAAACTGATCCTGTCATTATCTTTTCCATAGATTTCTACAGGTTAGAAATTTTCAGGACAGTGGCTGTGAATAATAATTTTCATCATAGATTCTGACAAGAGATTGTCCTGTAAATAAAAATAGAAAACAGCTTATAGAATCACAAATTATTGTAGGTCTGCTTTGGAAGAAGAAACAGTGTAGCATTTAAAACTGTTTTCCATTATATTAACTGGATGAAATAGAAATTGCTTTGTCCTTTTCAAATATGTGTACACCCATGCGCTACGCACTCACGGTTTATCACTTGAAGCATTGATGTTGCTCAACAATGGACAAAATAGAGAAGAATCCCAGCTGAAATGACAAATTGACCATGATAAACTCTTAATTCTGTGGTGAACTTCCTTGCAGGGATAGGCTTTCAAATACTGAATGAGATTTATAGCTCTGTTACAGTGTATAGTCTGTATAGACACTGCTATAGTCTGTACAGAGGACTTGATGCCTGAATTTTGGACTTTTTATCTTGGCTGATTATATTTACCTTTGTGGCCTTGTGTATAGGTTATTCATACTTACTGCATCAATTTTCCAAAGTGTAAGACCAACACAGTGCTCCATTTTCTAATGGAACATGTTAAAGATTAAAAGGTTTTAAACATTCTGTAGTGATCTTAAACTTACCTATGATTGCGATAGTTGATCAGATGCAATTGTTAATATAAAAATTACTTCTGTACAGTCCTAGTTCCTTAGTAGGAGCGTTAATTTATGGCATCAATGACTAGAGGAAAGAAAGCATGGATCATTTTGTCAAGCCTAAAGTAAATCAGTTAGATATGGTAGAGAAAGTGATCCTTTCTAACAGCTAGAAGAAAAAGTAGAAAAACAAAGGGCAAACGGTTCTCAAAATATAGGAGAACTGTGCAGTAACTTATTCTAGGATATTTTAGGGTAACACAGATTTCCAAATTTTAGGGATTCACAGAATTCATAACTCAGCAAAACTGGCAAAATTAAATTTAATGTAAACTTTCACCAGGATGGGTATGTATTAGTATTGCCCCCTAAAAAATGTTCCCATCTTTGTCTCAGGTAGTTGCTTCTTCCAGCATACTGGCATTGAACATTTATCCTCCAGAAATAAGAAAAGTACATTGCCAGGAGATGATTCTGTGTTCCCTCTTGCTGCATACTGTGGTCATACTGACCACACACCCTGCTCTGGTTCTAACTGCATCTGGGTGACTTAGCACAACAGCAAATTGCTGATGGCTTCATTCTTCAACACAAATCTAGTTGGTGATTAAAATAGAAAAAGGGGCTCTCTCGGCCAGTCTTGGCAGGTCTCTCATTCTTTTTGATTATCATTTGGCTTCCTACTTGACTTCCGTTCTGTTGGCTTATAATTGGGTATTTTTGGATTCTCACTTGTTAAATTCTAATTCTGTTGGCACCAACTATACAGCGTCCTCTTACTACCTTCAGTTTGAACCTGATACTTCAAAGCTACTGACTGCAGTATAACTGCCTTCTGGGTTTTTGTATGGGAGATTCTTTTTTTAAATGAGGAAGTATTCCTCATTTGGTCTGGAAGTATTATTGCTTCATACGACCTGGGATCATTGTTTACTAAACTTTCTGGTAAAATTTGGATTAATTCTACTTAGTAGAACATATTTCTAACCTTCTAGAACTGAAAAATCTTTCTCCTGTTTCCCCTCCCACCTAAAGTGTTAAATGAATCTTTTCTACGTATATTTTATTTCTAGGAAAAAATGAAGTAAACCAAGTGCATATTTTGCAGCTTTTGTATACTCAATTTTGGCTGTGAGTACAGTAGTATGGGGAGCAGGGGGTCAAGTTTCAAGTCAGTGCTGTTCATGGCAGTACAGGCTGTGCCATGTGAACATAATGAATTCTATCAAAACGGACATGAATTGTACTCCTCAGTTGCAGCATCAGCAGGGAACCTCAAACAGCAGAATAACAGAGTTTCTTGGGTTTTTTCCCATTATTTTTCCTCGGGTTGGTGAACCAACAGGTTAAGTATAATTTGTTTGTCTAAACTTAGATTTAGACTTTGGCTGCAAATTTAATGCAAAATTGTCAATCATCATTTAAAATTCACTTTAAAAATCTGAATATAACAAATATTCTTTGAAAGAAGTTTATCATCTATGATTCTTGAATTTTCTAATTAGATCTTCTCTTACAATAAGACTGTTTCGTTTCAGTTGCAAAAAAAATCCCTAAAAAGCAAAACCAACTAGCCAACCAATGGCCCCTCACCAGAAAGAAAAAGCCAAACCCAAAAACCCAACACAAACAAAAAATAGCACTTAGTCTAAGTCAACTAAATTAATATTGGCCGCTATGTTATGGATTAAATTCCATTTCCTTTGATGGAGATAACCCTGAAAACAGTGGGGAATGACTGGCTCCTTCTATAATGCATGCATACATTTAGTTTTACATCTCATTTTCATAATTCAGCTTTGGTACTAGTGCTGTGAATCTAGAACTTGTTTTCTCTGTGTTTTCCTGTTAAGTCTGGAAATCTCAGCTGTTACTATAAGGAGAATTCTAATTACTTTTTGTTTTTATGAAGTTAGCATGGTATCTTAAAGTATGTTAAATTTTCTTTGCTATATGCACCTTCTCTGTACCATGTGAAGAGCTCCACTGTGCACAGTGTCAAATACCTGAAGGCATTGGAAGGATACTTTGAAATTGAATTTGTTCTTGAGTTTGTTGTGGTTTTAGTCTAGTACCTCTGGTTATCCTGAACTGTACAGCTTCTCAGTAGTTGCTGTTTAGGTCAGCACAGTCAAAGTTTTCAGTATGCAGCTTGGATGTATGATTTTGCTGTATGACTGTTTCTTCTTTTTCAGCCTTTCTCTCTGCTTGTTGCTCCCAAAAGGAGTGGTTGCAGGGGTGTGGAAGGGGGCATCTTACTGCTTTTGTTAGTCTTTCATCTTCAGCTTTTTTCTGCATACACAGAAATTTAAGGGTTGTTATTTGGTTCCAGTCATTTTGCCAGTGGCCATTCCAGTGCCTCAGGTCCTTGTGTTGCATTTCTGAAGACATGACAAGCACTTTTAATGTATTGGGGTAAATATTATTACAGAGGCAAAGGCATTTTTAATTATATAGCAAATCTTTAGAATGGTTTTAAAGTATTTTAATATGAATCCCAGTTATAGATACAGGATTGATATATATTACATATAATAAATATAGCTGTGGTATACTGAGAGAATCTATGAAAGCAGTTTTATTACACTGTAACATAAAGTAACAGTGAACAAATCTGAACAGGGTTTGATGTGTTGAAAATGTCAATGTTCAAGAATGTTTGCATTATGTTTATTAAAACACCAAGTCAGGTGAATAGTCTTTTTTTCCTGTTCCCTACTTCATGTGCATCTTATCCTCTTAAGGAGTAAATCTTTTTTTCTGTCTAAATTTCATCTGTGCATTTCACTTTACGGATACTATTAGTTTATTAAATAAAAGTCGACCAGTGTCCTATCCCTTTCCCATTGTTTCTGACATACCTTGATTTGTTTGGTTGAACTACAGTTTAATTTAAGCTATTTTGCTGACTATTGGAAATTCATCTGGTGAAACATTAATAAAGTACGTTTATAACTCCTATCTCTTTACTTCTGCAACGTGTAACAAACTTTGTGAGTGTCTCTTGGGAAATAATGTGAGCAAAGTGGATATGTCAGCTTACAATTTATAAGCAGCTATTAATTCTGTGTTGTTGAAGCATTATTGATGAATATGTTTCCTTGCATTTCATGGTTTTGTCACTGAAAATAAACATATATAGTTATATATGTAAAATGGGCTGCTTGACTTTTGTCTCTGACCCTGGGGTTATGTTCACGCTGTTTAAATGCCACTAGCTCTCAACTGGCAGGTAGAACCTTTGCCTGAGACTAATTAAAAAACTAAATTATGAAGTTGTTAGCAGGACATGATGTAGCTGGATTGGATAGCTGTTGTAAGGAACACAGTTGAAGTGAATCCATTATTGTGTGGCTTTTAAAGTGATTTGTCTTTCCCTGTGACTTATCTGCATTACTTAAACCACCCCCAACTACTGAGAGCAGCTTTTAATGGGTAAATATACTTGTGTATTGTAGGCTCAGATTTGTCATTTGGGGCCAAAAAATTTGGGAGAGATATTAGAACAATCTAATTGATTATGCCGTTACTCTAGGCATGGATAATAGCTTTTAAAAGCTGCAGTAAACTAATCTGAAAAGTATTACAAATATATTTACTGTTCAATAAGATGGTCATCCACCATCCAAGATGGTCATCCCACATGATACTGTTGGGAAACTGTCAATGAGTCTTGGGGAAATAAGGTAAATGTTTCATCTTGAAAGAGTAAGACCCGGTAAAGAAACGTGTGTGTGCGTGCATGTATGTTTGTGTTTATTATATACCCTTTTAACTGTCTGATAAAGGAAAAAGAGAATCACAGATGTAGAAAAATACTTCTAGCATTTTGTCAAGTGTTCCTTTGTAACTTCTAATTGGGACTAGGATTACTAGCATCTAAAACCAGCTATTCTGGCAACCAATCTCTTTATTTGTGTTCTTGTTAATAGGGGTAGCTAGGCCAACATCTGCTCTTTGCACCAAAGAAGTGAGAGGGTATATAATACTTAGGGGTTACTATGACTGGTTGTTCACTTTTTCCATGCTTGCATTGTTCTTGTTCTGTAGGAAGTGATGCCCAGTACTAGTTAAGGGTAAGGGGAATGTAGCAATCTTGTGAATGCAACACATAAAATGTCTGTTAAAAGTGGTTTTGAGTATTACACAACTATGCAACCACACACTATCAAAACATGTATTGCAGCACTGTGAAATTTTGTTTGTGTAAACTTTGATCTTGGTAAATTGCTTCCTTTATTGTATTATCATTTTCCTTTTTATCTTGGTAAGAGATGATGAATATATTTGGTACTTGGTTGAGTAGATTTTCCTGACATCTTTGCAAGGCTGGAATAATTACTTCAGTTTTGTGGGAGTTACTGCATTGGAAAAAATAACGGTTGAGGAGTGATAAATCTGACACTGAAGCAGTCTGTGACTGAAGTATGCTCAAAAATGTATAAAAAAATAATTTTCACAACGGCTTAAACTGTGCTTGAAATCTGTAGTTTTGTATATGGATGACTAAAAAGGAAATATTGACCTTACAATTATGCACACAAACACAGTATTGCCACCCTCTACACGCATCCCATTCCCCAGACATATTTTTAACATCACTCCCCATAATTTAAGTTTGATTTTGCTATTATATAATGCCTTGGTGCGTCATGTACTGTTGTGGTGGTATGATGCTTCATGAATTGTGTGGTTTATAACTTCCAGATTTTTTTCTAGTTTGGTATTTTTTTTTCTAGTAGAAACTATTAATAAAATTGTCCCCACTGTTTCAGTGTGCCACACATAATCTTCAGGATTTTTATCTTTACTACCTTGAAATTAGTTTTTTATTTTGCAATGTATTTTTTTTGCTGTAGCATTTTTTCCCCTTAATTTTTCACTTTTACATACTGAAATGTTCCTTTATGAAAAGCAGGTGGCATTACAATCAATAACTTTATCTCTTTGTGATGAGCTGAACTGTGGCGTTATATAATACCAAAACTTTTAAAATCATGTGTATCATATGGGAATAGAGAAGTGCATATTCAGAACTTTCTTCAAAATACCAACTTGTAGCTTTTGGTTTTCCATGTGGTACAATACATGTTCATGTTGTTGAGCTGTTCAGTTTGAGCTTTAGAGGTTTTTTTTCCCAGTTTTCTACAGTAGTTTGCCATTGGTGTATATGTGCTCTGGTGTTTTAACTTTCTGTGTTAAATTTCACAGTTGCAGTTATGGTGGGAGATAACCTCTTCTCTCCATATCATGTCTGCCATATGTGGTTTGGCCCTTAAATGGTCTCCTTTGTTACATTTGTTTTCCTTGTGGTATTGGAATAGAAAAAATTGTGGGGATAACAGTCTATAAAAAAAGCTTTCTCTTTCTTTTCAAAATTGCAAATGATGAATCAACCTAATTTGCAGCAGTAATGATCTGAAAAAGTTGCTGGATAGGAAAGCTAAGGTGATACTCTTTCTCCCACTCCAGTGTATTTTACAACAGTGTGAAACAGTCTCTGCAACTGGAAAAATACATATAATGGTAGTAGCCTGTCTCAATGTCCCTACTTTCCTAGAGGCAGATGAGGAAACAGCTTCAGAATCACTTGAACACCAGACAGCCCTTCATTTTATTGCGAGGCTGATGCCCTTCTGATTCCCCTTTATTAATATACTGTTTGCTAGTGTGTAGATTAATTATTTGATACTGCAGTCAATGGCATATGGGATGACAGTTTTCCAAAAGAAGGAAAAAAGTTCTTAATTGTAAAACATTTACATTGGTTTTGTTGCAAATCTTAATTGTGACTTCAGGTTCAGGTGACCCTATATTTATCCATTTGTGACAAGTTCCATGATTTTTATTACCTCTAAGAACCCCTTTTCTATTATACTTACCCTTTAAATTTCTGTAATATCCATATGACACTGGTTTTAGAAAGTCAATGTATAATTCTTTTCTTTCTCAAGGAAAACTGTATTATTGCTGCTTTTTCCTAGCAATTATCCCCATAAGTATATCTTATTTGTCAGTCCATCTATTTCTCAGTACTTTCTTCAATTCTTAAAAAGACTCTTAAAGTGGCTGGGATTGGAAGAAAGCAGATATTATGTTGTCCCTGTGTATGCAGTATAAAATTCATGAGATTGTGAGCATAGGTAATTTTTACTGATTCTTTGTAGAAAACCCTGAATTGAAATATAATTAGTGAAATATGAATAGAGATTTCATATAATTAATTAATACAAAGTCTTGTTTCTAGTAGTTTTCATGGTCAAGTAAATCCAAAAATGTTAGTTTTAAGCAAAAGTTTTGCAGTTAGTAGAACACTTAGAAATACCAATTTCTAATATGAACTGGGAATAAATGCACAAATTTGAATGGTTGCATTCATTTTATGCATACTTTTCATTGTTTTACATTCCATATGCACTATAAAGCAGTTTCCATGTAACTGATGAAGGAGAATTCAGAAGCAGTCATGATGTTTATTTCAAGACTTGGCAGGTTTCACTCAGATATTTGAAAGGGATGAGTGTGTACACTTTTAAGTTCTGCCCTTTCTCCTAGGGTCTTTCAGTTGCTGCTTTCACAAGTTCTGTGCTTGCCATTAAAATACTTTTCCTTCACACTTGCCAAGTTAGATGCTTGCCTGGGGCATCTTACAAACAGATCATTTCATGTTGGTAATTGCAGTAGGTGTGGACGTGACTTTGCAGACTAAAGCAGCTGGGGCAGAGGGGCTGCAATTTGACAAGATTTTCTTTAAAGAACACGCTTTTCAAAACAGATCGTGTGAAGGGCCTTCTCCTTGGTGGGCTGTTTCAGGAAAAGTGCACAACACTGAGAATAGGGAAGTAACTTTGCAGTACACTTACCCCGCCCTTCCACATTTGTGGTGGTGCATGCTCAGTTGCTGCATGGCATGTTATTTTCTTCTCCCCTGCTACCTTTTTTCCTCCTCCTGCTTCCTTTTTTCACCTTCGTTTCTGCTCTTAGTCGTACCTTGTGTCCTCACCCCCCACTTAACCTTGTGTTTTGCCTTTCAACTCCAAGTTGTGTGCATTGTCTTGGGCTGGATCTGTGTTAGACTTCAGTATGCAATGTTCAGTTACAGGACATACTGCTTTTATGCAAAACATCTTAATTGCAAATTGAAGTTCACTTGCCAGCTGAACACTAAAGATGAGGCTATATTTAAACTGGGAAGTCAAGAAAAGATGAAGTCTTGTCTTTTTCTGACTTTCTTCATAAAGTTTTTTTCATATATGTTTAAAACTCTGGCATTTTAGAGTGAGATTTGTTAGGTTGAATTTTCTAATTCGATTTTTAATTCACTTTTCTCATTCCCGTGTTTTGTGTTAAGATTGTTACACTGCCATGTGAAAGGAGAGAGGTATTTAAACTAAGGCAGCTCAGATACAGTTGTGGTTAACAGGATGGTTCAGTCCATGATGTTGCTGCTTCCGGGCTGTACAAACTTTGCTCACCTGCTATGGATAAAACAGGTCCAAAATGGCAATGTGAATGACAGTATTTTGGAGGATTTCTACTTACTTGGAATTTAAAGGCACATGCATTAAGATACATGAGCTGTAAAAGGATGGAAAAGGAGGTTTGGTAGTTTACATTTCTTTTAAATCTCAGTGTAAACTTTTTTCTGCTAGATTACTCGAAATTGCCCAGATGCTCTTGTAAACAATCAGTTTTAAGTGCAGCTTCTGTTTGGTCAGGAGACAGGTGCTCTGGTTCTGACAAATGATGACAGGTTGGCTTAGGTGGTTGGGATTTTGTTTGCTTTGGTTGGGTTTGTTTGGGTTTTTGTTATTTGTAAGTGTGACATTTTAAATATATACAGATCACATTATATTGCTGTGGTTGTTTCATTTCTGTTTCAGCTTATTTGTGTTCTAAGGCATGGGAATCCTTTGCTACTAAGACTTGCTAGGCAATATGTGAACTAAAACATCAGGCATATGTTTGGGGTTCTCTTTAATGGCTTTAATTGTTTCACTGATGTGGCTGCACTGATAGAAAGGTGTTAAGATGGCATCATCTTGTTCTTTTGCAGAGATCAGCTGATGCAGTTTCATGTTGTTGGCTTCCTGTGTTTGGAGATAGCTAAAAAGTGATAGCAGACCTGAGTGCTTTGACTACACTTTTCTGCTTTACCAGTTTCTACCCAAATGCTTGCTGAAATCTTATATTAGGAGCTGAAAGACTTGTTCTCTGGTTTCTGTTTTGGACACAAATGGAAGTGGTGTTCATACATGACTGAAAGTCCGATGCCGGGCTCTCCCTTTACTTCATCAGGGCTGCAAGCATTCTAAAGTTGAGTTCTAATTATGCTCAGAGTAGCACGTCTGAATCTCCATTTCTAATGTGTAACATGGCAGTCTTCTCCAAAGAATCCCATTCCCTCCTTTTTAAGGAAGAAAAGAGCAGTTGTTTCTCTGTAGTCTTTCCTCAAACATTGTTCTGTTGTAAACTGGAGTTTTCACAAGTCATTGTACTACAAAAATTTCCCTGAGAGTATTTCTGGGTAAAATAGTCACGATACTAAAAATGGGTGGTTTTATTTTCTTGTTTGGTTGAGCACAGGGTTTTCTGAAAACTCTTTATTACTTGCATTTCACAGAGATGATGTCATGTGGTTAAATTTGTAGGTCTTAACCATTCTGGTGGTATCAATACTCCAGAAACATCTGGCATAAGGTGATAAACTTGCTCTCTCGGATCATGGAGATGCTTAATTTTACCATGAGAAAGTAGAAAGTAGACCAATCTTCTGACACCTGATTGCCAGTTCTTCCTGAATTTCCTTTTCATTCCTGAATTTGAGATATCTACAAGTATCTGAAAACTGTGTGTGCCAACACTACAGGATATAGAAGTGGATACTTCTCCTCCTTTTGAGTGCAGGTAGATGCTGCAAATAGTCAAAATCTTGATCGTTATGGCAGGCCTAATGAGCAGTGTGTTTTGTGTGGGGATACCCTGCCTATGCCTTGCTCCCCTAGGTAGGAAACACAGTGTTCAGCTTTTTTGGTTTTTTCAAATTTACGTAAGATTTTCCTGTACCCCTGAATTTCATTTGAGGGAAATGCAGAGTTGGTGAAGCAGGGGAATCTAGCTGGGGAGACTGGGGATACAGGACTTCATGGTGTGCTGCGTATTGAGTACAGCATCTGCCTGGAGCAGCTGGAATGTGTGTCCCAGAACCAGGACTGGGGGTGTACCACAGAGCTCCGCTCAAAGGCTTCCCTGCAGATCTGGAGCTCCTAGGATGGGCTGCAGGAAGGGCCTAACTACTTCTGGATAGCTCCTGTTGAGGAGGTTGCTATCCAGGGTCATTTAGTAAAAAGCCTTGAATAGTGTGGCTGGGAAGAGAGAAGGGTCTTTTCTTCCTGCGAATTGCATGTATGAGACCTTGTTGGCTGAGCTGATTTAATAGTTGCCTGTTTAACTAACTCAAGATGTTGGCCTTCCAGACACACCAAAATAAAGAAATGCATGCCATGACACTTGCTGATGTAGAAATTCAAAGAACTTTCTCAAGTGGCACAGTCAAGCAGGGCTTCAAAACAGTTAGCTGTCATACACAGTATTTTTCTAAGGATTTTGGTTCCCTTGCAGAAGAAGAATTGAAAGGAAATTACTTCAGACTAATGTATTTTTTAGTGGTACAAAATTAATAGATTGGTGTTCATTTTTTTTTCTTTCTCCAATTCCTTATAAATCTCCCTTTCCATTTTTCAATCTGCTTTCTCCTGGCAGAGAGAGCCATGGTTCAAAATACACATTGTTGGCTGGGAAGATCATCAAGTTGGAATGAAATTCCTCTTGACTTTTTGCTAATCAGTTTATCATTGATTATTTTAATGTGCCTTTCTCTTACGCTTCAAGTGGTTAAATCAGCTCATCATACTAAGAAACGTGAAGCTAGAAAGTATTTTAAATAGCAACTACTCAACAGAAGAATTCCGTGGTTGATAATTCTGAAATACGTTTCTCTGCGTACAGGAAAGATGAGTCCCTGTAGAGATCTCTTCTATCACCTGTGAACATAAGTAGTTAGATATTTCTTACTCAACTTATGTATTGTACTTTATTAGCAGAATTTCATCAGTGGCAGCATCAGAACTTAAGGCAAAAAGAAACCAGGTGTAATAATGCATAATAAAGAGAACTGTCACGTCAGGCAAATTCTCCAAATTCAGTGACTGATAATTCAGGTAGCTTCTGCTTGCATTTACTAATCATACGATACCTCTTTTTGCCTGTCCTCAGAGCCTTGCCTGTGTAAGAATTGCCTTTCAGACTTCCTTAAAGGCTTGGTTTTGCCCAAATGAAAGGTCACAGAGCAGATAATCTCAGTGCTTAGGCTTTGTCCATCTGTCACCATCTGTCTGTGGAGAAAAATCTCTAATATTCCTAGGGTGTATCATGTCAGCATTTGTCCAGACTATGTGGGTCTGATTACTTAGGCTTTTTTCCATGTTAATTGCTCTGAGATTTTTTTATAATTATGGTGCTTTTGTAACTCTTTGTCTTAAGGAAACTTGTTGACTCTAATCCATAAATCAGTAGAGATCAGTCCAGCAGTAAGTGATAATCTCTTCCACAAAACAACAACAACAAAAAGAAGAAACCACAACTAGTTTTTGTAGCAAGTTTAAGGAAGTAGAAATTTATATAATCACAATTTTTTCTAGAAAGTATATTTAAAAACACAGAAATATGTAAGACACCTACCCCCCTCCCATATTATTTTCATCACCTAAGGGAAAATGTTGGTGATCCCCACAGTCTGACCAGCTGAGGGACAGCAGTTGATCTAGAAGGTACATCTTGTTTGGTGGTCTCCTAGGGCTTTTTCTTAAAACATTTAACTTTTGATAGCCTAAAAGATCCCTTTATGCTCTCTAAAGGGATGGTTAAAAATAGATTTGTATGTAGAATAATAGAATGCTAAAATTTGTCATAATGGGTGAGAATACATGGATACAATTGGAGTTTTCTGAAGGCTTTTTCTATGTTTTGTAAGCATACAAGTTCCAGTGTAGCTTTCCCTTTTTCTTAATGTGAAGTCAGTGTCTTTATAAGTACACAGGCCAAGCTGTCTCAAGATAAGTAATATATTGTGCTGATGACTGCTCAGTCAGAAACTTGCAGCGCTACAGAGGAGATCACAGATTACAACCGGATTAAAATGTTAGGAGTCATAGTTGAAATACACTTTATAACAGCAAATTGTTATGCATTTACCTGTAAAACATCAATATGGTACTATTCATCAGGGTTTTTTACTCTTTACAAAGCTGAAAATACGTCAGTACTTGTTACTGCAATACAGTCATTTGGTTATTGGCCATTTTTCAAGTTCTGGGATATTCGTCTGAAATTACCTTCTCTTGCTCATTTCATCAGTTCCTTTCTAATAAGTATCAGTTCTGAGACATCTCCTTCTGAATGTTCAATATGTGTCCCTTTTCCATCTGTGTTCCCTGGATTTGCTTTTGCAAAACAAAGGAGTTTTGTCTTTCAGAGCGGGAAGTTCACAGGAAGCGAATCAGGAGGTGTCATTGACCTTACACTGGATGAAGAGGATGACGGCTGTTCTCAAGGTGAGTGAAAAATACTTTGCTAGCTGCAGGGGGATAATTGAGCTACAAGTGTTATTTCATCCTGTGAACGACAGAAAGGAATAAACTTCTGTTTATGATTAGTGTATTTTTTTCCTTGGTGTTTCAGTTAAATAGGGCTCTTGTTAAAAGAATTCTGTTAGGTGTTAAATAAAAGGACTTTTGCTTACAGTCTTTAAGGTTTTTACCTTTCCCTTAATTTAAGCATTATTGCTATCTATGCTTAAATACCTCAGACTTGGGGAGTAATTTGAGATGCTTGAGTTCTTGATGATATTTTAGAAAGCTCTTCTAGATGTATTTATTTTTTCTGTTTACTGATTATAATTAAAGACCTTTTAATTCTACAGTTGATATTTAGGCATTAGAGTATTACAGCTTCTAATCTTTTGTTTAACTAACACTTAGTGTGCAAGAGTTTAAAGACCAAATGCAAACTGTTGTTTGCTTTACGACTGTATGCCAAGAGCAGAGTAAATATAGTCGTGCTCTTATATACTTTGGCAGCTTGGATGCACTTTATCTTGTAAAAAACCTCTTTTCTTTTTATGTGTCTTGTGTAAATGTAGGCCAGTCTAATTATAGTTAGCATTGGATTAGTGAAGAATGATAATACTTCAGAGAAGTAATGAGTCTGTACTTAAAACCATGTATTGTGCTGTCATTTTCATTGGAAAAATTATATTTCTACTATTGGAGATAAAATTTTCATTCTGTCTGGTCTCTAAATGCATGTCCCTGTGCTGCATTCTGAAGTCCACCCACCAAGAAGTTTGATTCCTCTGGGCAACCCTGATAGTTATTTCTCTAGCTAGTGCATTCAAGTTCTACACAAACATTCTTGCAGGCTTGACTTGCTTTGTATTTGTATTGCACAAATGTAGAAAATCATACTGGCATGTGGTAGCATTTCTTCCAGTGAGGAAGAAATCATAGAGTTATAGACTGGTTTGGGTTGGAAAGGATCTTTAAAATTATCTTCTTCCAACCCCCCCTGCCGTGGGCAGGGATACCTCCCACTAGACCATGTTGCTCAAAGCCCCATCCAGCCTGGCCTTGAACAGTTCCATATGATGTTATCACCAAAAGGGGAGTGAGGTATACAAGTATTGGGGAAGCATGATGCAATTCAGATAGCTGACACTCTGGTTCTCTTATCAGTAGATGGTGTGTGGTGCACAGTGAATTGAGTATGAGCCAAGTGTGTTGTCATTTCAATTGAAGTGTTCCCCCAGATTGACACTGCTGGAACCACAGCTGAAATATGGTGTCCAGTTTTGGCTCCCTCTTCTTCAAGCTCAGAAGAGTTCTGGTAGCACTGGAGAGGCCCCCAGTGATGGTGTCAGGATGGTGAGGGCTGAGAGTGCATGACCTGGGAGAAGAGATCAACAGACCAGGGCATGTTTGGCAAAGAGCAAAGCAAGAGACAATGTATTAACAGCCTACAGCTACTTAAAGGATAGTTACAAAAATGTCAGAGCACAACTCTCCTCAGCAGTGCCAGATGATACTTAAGGGACAGTGGCCATGAACTACAAGTTCAGGAAGTTCAAGTTCAGGAGGAAAGAAGTCACCATAGTGCTGCAGAGAGGGATGGTAGGAACTCCCCTCTTGAATGTTTCTGAGATTCAGCAAGGCAAAAACCACAAATCATTTGAATGAGTTGTTATTGACAGTCCAGCTTCAACAAGAAATTGGACTACACAGCCATCAGAGGTCCTTTTCAGCCAGGATTTTGAACTGATGAGCTGAGTGGCAGAATAGCTGAGGCAATCAAGTTTTTATCACTGTCATCTCTTCTGAGGGTTGGTTCTCAAAAAGATAAAAAAGGTGGTTGCCTTGGGACTGTACAAGGCTGTCAGGTAAGGTGAACCTCACCAGTCCTGTTTAATAGTCTATAAAAGACACCCAGCAGATAGATCAAAATGGATTTGTGGTATGTTTTAAAGTAGCATGTCACACTCCTGTAATGTACTTCAGCTAATCTTTCTCTGTTTAAAAGTTTCTGAAAGTAACGTTTTCCACAGAGTTTTTTCCTTCCTAATTGCATTAAGTAGATGTTCACCTCACTATTGCCATAAAAGATCAACATCACAGTTGCACATAAAATTGCAAGACTGCTTCTCTAGGCAGGAGTGCTACAGTGTCATAGCCCCATTACAGCTTAATTCTTCCCCAGTTTCTTTGCTGGGGCTTGAGCCAGTATCTTAAAAATTTCTCTAGTGGGATATTCTGAGATTCTTTCCCTTTAGTTGTCAGGTGTTAGAAAATTGTCTTTCCACTAGGGGGAAGGTTAGTGGGGTACTTTCATACTGGGTTAGCTCCTGTGTGTCTCTTCACTGCAAAGCAGAAGCTGGTAAACTGAAGCCAATGCAGGTTAGTTCATGTTTAGAATTTGTGTGAGAAATCAGTGGTTTTTTATATAACCTGTAGAAACATAGGAACCAAAACCCTAATAAAAGCTTGAGTTTCACCATGCAGTGAGAACACAGCATTAGAATTTTTGAGCAAGTTTCTCAGGAATATGTTCCGATAATAATTTCAAGGTTAAACAGAAGAAGAATACACTTGTAACAGCTTTTGCATAATCATAAGCATCTATATGCCTTTGGCCAAATATTTTTTCCACTGCACTTTGTTTCCAGCAAATGTGGAGGAGGTTTTATCTTCTAGATTTACACAACCTCAGGATAGAAAATACTTTCAGCATTATGGTGTTTCCTGCAAGAATATTGGTTGAATACAAATTCAAATAGAAGGGCAACGCTTACACAGTGTTCTTGGGAACGCTTAGATCCTGATTATTTTCTTTAAAACATTGTCACCCACATAAGTAAACCTAATTCTGCTACTTGTAAAAGGTATTTAAATAGATCCTAATATCTGCTAATATCTAATAACACCTTCTGATGTGTGCAAAAATTATTAATGAAAATGATGTGTAATTTTTGAGAAGCCACGTTAAGAGTAATCTAGATACTTTTCTGCCTGCAAATAACTTGCAATACTTGCACTTTAGACCTTGCTATCCTTTTCATAAAATATTTGCTTCGCAGACTGCATTAAATTATTTCGTATGAATATTAAAACAATTAATAGATTTAGTCTAAAGTGGGTTTGTAGTCTAAGACAGACACGTAAATGTACTTGTAAAAACAGCTATACTCTGCTTTTTTATTATTTTGTAGGAAAATTATTAAATACATAATCTGTTTTCTATTTTATAAGGTGTTTTATATGGTTAACAAATCTGTAGTTCACTAGATAATTTTTTTCTTATTCTTGAACATGCCTGTGGCATGTCTGCTGTTCTATAATCCAACTATACCAGTTATGAACTAGTACACTGTTCAAAACTCCTTTGTGCTATAACTGCAGTGTTGTAGGCTGTTTCTGGCATGGAAATTAGCCCCTCTTCTTTTCCATTTCACGTGTTAGATTAGGAGTTTTGCTTACACCTCCAGTAGTAACAATTTCCACTTTATGCTCATTTCCATAAATCATATTTTTCTGTCTCCTCTAGGTCCACATTTGTTGTGAATATGATGCTGTGTTCATTTAATATTGGAATTGTTCCATGATTACTTTTAACCTTAGTCCTGCGCTTACTGTGTACCCAGTCTTCCTTGCTGCTTTTTTTACTTAAATAGCCTTTGCCACTTGTGTCCATTTATTTAATGAAGTGTAGTTGGTTATCTGTCATCGTTTCCAGTGGCTGGTGCAATCCTGACCTAGTTTCCAGTCACTGGAATTTCAGCAGGGCTCTTCTTGATTTGTCAAGGGTAAATGAAATTGCTCTGTGTGAAATTAAAAACAAAAGCAAAACTGGAAAAGCCTTGACATTTGTCCAGACTGTCATCTTTCCTTGAAGCACCTTTACAGCAGTATTCTCTAAAGGTTTTTGCTTGTTGGATTGTTACTGCATCTTCTAAGTCATGACTAAGAATGCACTCACATCACTGAAATTATTCAGTGGTAGTTGAGCTGTGCATCAGTCTGTAAATAACTGAAGTAAACAGATGTATGTATCTCTGTAGGAATCCCTTCGGAGTCAGGTAGTTTACTGAACACTGGGAAATTTCTCATACTTGTGGAAAATAAAAGAAGCTTGAACCAATCACAAGGCCTGTTAGTTGATAAAAGAGCAGGAAGCATCTCGCCCTTCATTTTCAAAATGAGCACCCCTTCACTGTCACTTTTATAGACTTTAAATTAAAAAAGAAAAGAACATTATATTTTCATCAAATGGCTTCAGTGAAGTAGCTTGGCTGCTGAGTCTATAGAAAGACAATACGGGCTGCAATTTGTACTGTGTTTCATTTTTGAGATCTTGAATTTTAGGGATGTGGTCTGGGAGTGATTATGCTGGTGGTGGGTTGATGGTTGGACTAGATGGTCTTGAAGGTCTCTTCCAACCTGGATGATTCTGTGATTCTATAATTGTGTCTCATAGAATCATACAGCAGTTTGTGAAAGGTACTGCTACTTGAAGCTGTTAGTAGCTAGTGTTAAACATAGCTCAGTGAGACCATCAAAATAGTCTCAAACTACTAAAACCCCCAACATCTTGAGCTATGCTGGCATTAACCCTGTTCTTAATGCTTTGAAATCTAGTTGGTATACTTAATTGGAACATTTTTAATGTGATCCTCACTATATTGTTATATTTTCTCAAGAGTAAAATTAGTATTCACATTATTTTCTTCTTTATATTCTATGCTCTTTTAATAAATTAGTGGCTGATGCATGTACAATTTTATTAGGGAAGAATCCTTCTGAGTGACTGCCCTTAAAATCTACTCTTTTATCTTGTGTGTTTTAGTTCTTCAGTGGTGCCTCCTCTGCCCATTGCTACTTTAATGTAGCTGAACTATCCAGACAAAAGCTTCTCAATTCTTCTTTATTCAACTTGTGCAAAGTCTTAATTAGATACAAACTTGCACTCTAATGAATATTTTATGTAGTCACAAATAAACTAGAGCAGGAAAAAGCACTGCTGTGGTAAACTACAGATACAGGCAGTATTTGTCAGTATCACAAGTCAGTAAGTCATGGTGAGGAGGGTGTCAGTGTGATAAAACAAATTTTCTTTTTAAAGTTTTCTATAAATAATATAGCGATTTCCCCTTTTTAAAGTAAATATTGTGAAAATTCAAAATGGCAGCAACAGGACTGACTAACAGATTGAACAAAGGAAAGAGTCAGCAAATAAAAAGATGTAAACATCAAAGGTACACAAGACTTATATAGGGAACTAAATTTAATTGAGTACTGCAGTGTTTAGGCCTTTTAAAGGTTTTCGGATTTTTTTTTAATAGAAACTTTTAAAGACTTTGGCATAGTGTTGCTTTGAATTCAGGTTTCGAAATTGCACTGAAATACGCAGACTTCACAATGATAGAATAAAACATTGTGGAGTGTGTTTGGGTGGGGGAGAGTGCGGTGATGAAAGGGAGGAGAATTGAGTTTTCTGCAGATTTGTTTGCATAAACAAAAAAGATCAGAGAAATGTCATGCTTGGAATATCCTTACCATTCTGTAAATGGGAGAGGGAGGAAAGGATTTTAAAACTCTTTGATGTTTGAAACTTTGATTCAGAAATGAAAATTTCTGTCTGCTGTTGTCTATAACTTTCATTTATTTTAAAGCAGATGGCAAGAAGCAGAAGCAGAACCAGAGCCAGGTACCTGTGACAGGACTGAGCATATCCACCCAGCCCTTGACTCGACCCCTGCAGCCTTTGCCACCTTTGCAGCCAAGCCCGGTACAGCAGCCAGGTGTGCCAACAAGTGGCCCTTCCCAGACCACCATACATGTATTACCCACAGGTAACTTCATTTGATGTCACTGTGAGTGCAGTGGCTGCTTTTTTTCTTGAATTAGACTGCTGTGTGTTCTACATTGTGCTAGTCTTTTTAAGTGAATATTCAGAATGTTTGAGACACTTAATGATCTTTCATTCTAGTCCGTTTCCCATAACATTTTTTCTTTTAAACTGATGAAGGGGAAAGATAATACTATTGATTTGGAAAGAATTCAGGATCCGTTTAATTCCATGGAGAGGAAGAAATCCTGCTAAGGATGGTCATGGAAATTATTAAATATTCTGTTGTTGGTAAAAGTGAAGAAGAAACCTGTACCTTCTTTAAGTAATGGGGAAAAAAACCATCATCAGCATTACTCCTGCATCTGTTCCTGTGCACTTAGCACAGTTAATTATTTTGGCAGAGGGAACGGCAAGGCTGACATTGAGGTTCTATCTCTAGTGAAATATTACTTTGTAGTGTGATTATGTTTTCCCCTTTGTAAAGAAATGTAGATCCTCTTTTTTTCTTTACTCTTTTTCTGTATGTGATTGTTGAAGATTACTTGGCATTGGAATTATCTTATGACTGCTGTGTTCTGCATTCTTTGGCAGATTTTATATTCTCCCACTGTCCTTACCTGCAGGACCTTTGCAGGGAGTGGGAGAGAGACTATATTTATCTTTTCTGTTAGGAAGCTGTATATATATTGACATTAATATTTCAGGTGAAAATACTGTTCAGGCTGTTTTCACTTTTCTTGCATTACCTAAAGCAGACAGAGACAGTTCTTATTTTACATGGCTCAGATGAGTCAGTTTTCCAAAGGAGATGTGTACTCTGGAATAGGCATATGGCTTTGAGTCATGGAATTCAGGTTTAGGGGGTGCTCTGTGTTTTTCAGCTTCGACAACAGTGAATGTAACTCATCGGCCCATGGCTCCAGCCGTTCCCAAGCTTCCTATCCCAAGAACCCCTGCTAACCATCAGGTGGTCTATACCACTATTCCTGCACCACCAGCTCAGAATCCTGTAAGAGGAGCTGTCATGACCAGCCCAGGCTTAAGGCCAGTCACTCCACAGACTGGAGGTAGGGGATGATTCCTTCCATGTGCTTCTTGCTGTGACACAGCTTGGTATGCTCTACCTGATGGATGTGGCATTTCGTTTTTTGATTTGGGTTTGTTGTTTGGTCTTTTTACAATATTGGTCCCAGTTAGAGAGGTTAGGGGTTTTTTTTTTCCCAGCTTACAGACTTGAGAAAATTCTTAGGCTACTAAGAAATTCTACCTGCAGCTATGTGAATGAGGAAAAATTGGATTTAAGTCATCCCAGGCACTAGCTCTGGCAATTAAGCATCTGTGGTTGACATGCCCCATACTTTACAAGGTAGTGGAAGGTAATGAGACAAGTGCCACTGTTCTGAGAAAGATAAAGACCATTTTTTTATTACGGTGGAAATTTAAATACTGATTTCTGCTTCTGTAGAAAATCTTGTTTGATTCCCTGTGTAAAAGTTACATTTCTATCAGGCATCCTAATGTAATTCCTTCACAATCTCTGATGTCCTGTGCTCAGCAAATTTCCTTCCTTTCTCAAGGCCTGAAGAGATGAAATTTCTCACCGGATGTATCAGAAATTGATACATGCTTGAGTTCCCTTGAGGAGAGATGTTGGCAAGTTCCCCTTTACTTTGCAAGTGCATAACTCATACCTTCTCCTAGCAGTAAACTCGTTTTCTGAAATTAGTAATAGATGCCAAAAATAAAGAACTAAAATGATATTTTGTTACAAAGTGGTGGGGTTTAATTGCCCTTTTTTTGCTCCCCACAATTTCTACACTATGGTTATTTTAAGACCTTTATGTTCAACATAGATTTCCCTGTTTTAGTGCACTGAGTATGAGCCTAGTTTTGTGATGTCCTGGTAGTGATGCTGCTACTGATGCATATTGGTTTATATTATCATTGCAACAGCCTTTAGTGCCAGTAGCAGATGCTTCTGGAGTAAGATCCCTCCACTTTGTCTTTGAAAGATAGGCTGTGAGAACCCATCCAGAGTGTTTTGCAAATTGCAGTTTTGTACTTTTGCCTCAAGTGAGTAGCATCCCTACCTAGAAATGATGCTGTGTTTGTGTCTTATATCTTACTAAGGCATTTCTGACCATCTTCAGATGGTTGTAATTTCCTGAGACACAGCTACAGTCATACAAAACAAGCATATCTTACTGGATTGTCATAGATGAGAAGTAGCCAGCTCGGGTGACCTGTTATCCCACAGGAGGTTGCACAGTTTTATCAGCTTCTTAGATTCCAATAGGAGAAAGACATAAAGCACCTACCTGGTGTTTAGCACTTATTATAAAAGCATTAATATTTAGCACTCTGAGCGCCCTGCCTTGGACTCACAGATCACACAGACTTCTGACACTCATCCCCTATGGACTGTAGCTTGATGAGTGTTATAGAGAGAAGAAACTGCCATACAATAGCTGTGGTTTCCTGATAATGCATTGCTCTGTGAAACTTGTCTTCTGGGGTATTAGAATGCTTCAGTCTCACATAAGTGTGGAACTAGGGCATGTAGAAATTGCCCTAAATCTTGTATTTCTAGACAGAAATGGAGGGACACCCTGGGCAACCCCTAACAATGAGCAAAAGCTTTGAGTTCACAGAACATACATGTTCCAACAGTGAATACATAAAATGTTACTTAAGAGAATTAGCTGTGACATAAAATGAATGAAAACTTGGTAGCTTGCAAGAGTTTTGGATATTAGTTACAAGGCTATAAAACTGTCTAGTTTATTCCTACCAGGCAGGTCAGTTTTCTGGGAATGACTGAAATGGTGATGCCTGTCAGTAGTGTCCATCATGGAGTCTGTTCTGTGAGGGAGGACAAGCTTCTTGGACAGTGACTTAGCTTTTTTTGCTCTCAGTGCCAGCCACAGCACAGCCTTCTGAATGGATAACGTTGTGCTGCAGCAGCATTTCTCTTTTCCTTTCTGAATCCCAAAATGATGTAATTTTTCTTTTCATACTTTAGTTCTCTGTATCTCCCACACTTCTCACCCATTTCTTTCATGCTACAAAGTGTTAAAACAACATTCTGTCCCCCCTGCAAACACAAGCGCTTGCTCTCTCTCACTTTTACAGCTTCAGGGGATGGGAGGTAATTTTGTTGTTATGCAGTGCTTCATCAGTCCACTGGCAGACGGAGGAGTCTGTCTGAAATTTGGCTTCATCCAGCTGAAGTGAGGAGCTGGCGTTCCAGTGTTCTGTTTAGCTGCCTGTAAGTAATTGAAGGTTGACAGTGTTCGTTGTGCTCCTTGCAGGAATGACAGTGCGAATGCCTCAGACAACCTACGTGGTGAACAACGGGCTGGCTCTGGGCTCTGGAGCTCCTCAGCTCACGGTGCACCATCGACCGCCGCAAGCGCACACTGTGAGTGGGGCTTTCAAATCACCCGAGGCAATGTACAGCCTTGTCTCTGCACTGGGGCTCTCAGGCTGCTCTTAGTGTGAGCTACAGAACATTGAAATGCCTTGTTGACACTTCTCAGCCAGTTCTCAGGCCTGGCACCACCCAGTCACCTACAGCAACTCCTGCCCAGAATGGTAAAAGCTGTGCAATCTGTTAGCTCACCTTGGCCTCCTCCAAATTACCAGGAGAACATACTGGGAAATAGTGCGTGAGTTGTCTGCAGGTGACTCATGGAGTCAAAGGTACAGAAGAACTGCCAATAAAATGTTTAGTCATGGTTTCGCTATGAATTGAATGACCAGTTTTTCAGTACAGCTGTTTGCAAAACTGAGGTAGGAGAACAAGGTACAGACAAAATCCCCAAGGTTGCCACCTCCCACATTTCAGAGTTTTTTAGTCAATGTTGAGGGTGATTATTTCTGCATCACCTAAAACCCCTTTTGGTAAGAATTTGAGAATTTTCTCTGACTCATTTAATTTCATTTCAAATACATTGCCTGTACTCTCACTGTTGGGCAGTTACATTACTTATGGTGTCCTGAAATGGTAAATAGATTACCAAGAAGGTGGCTTACCATCCTTTCAGTCTAGATACTGTCAACTTAATGCACTCTCCAGTGATAAATAATGAGAATAAATGAAGCAAATATCACACTAAACACTTAAGATGCCAAAAACTACCCCAGATGCCAACCTGAAAGATCCCAGGCTTGAACCATTGTAACCACATTCCTAAATTCATCTTAACTAATATAAATGAGAGACCTAGGACTGTTTTTGCAGTATAAAAAAGAAATATCACTGGAAAGACATATTCGTGCCCTTGTTTCAAAATTTTCTGGAAAGTGAGGCTGAGCTTTTGTGATCAATTTAAGGTGATAGAATCTATGTGACACCATTACCCTTTCTTCCTTTTGTGGCTGAATACCTATCTGTTGAAAAGATGATGAGCTGTCAGCTTAATGCCCTGTGTGGGGTGTGTCAGGTAACATGGGAACAGCAGCTAAACGTAGATTGGCTCAAAGTCGTTATGAACCTGCCTGCTCAGTCCTGGTAAAGCGCACAGCGTTCAGTCCATCTCCTCCTGGCTGGGAAGCAAAGAAGATATAGGGAGATTACTGTGGCAGTGATCATTTGCACAACTAGGGATTTATATGAGAATAACTTAAGAATTTATGGCATCCTTGGTCCCACCCCTTCTCATGATATGCTGCTGCTGCTGCCTTGCCTCTGCACACAGGACTGAGAGTTGGGATGGCTGGGTGATTGCAGGCTTATCTGCTTCCAGTTACCTGGGGAATGATGAATTAAAGCCTCCTTCCACTGCTGTAGACTCTGACCTTTCCCTTATTTGCTCTTACACTGCTTAGGAGCCACCACGCCCCGTACATCCCGCCCCACTTCCAGAGGCACCACAGCCACCACGTCTGCCCCCCGAAGCTGCCAACACTTCTCCACCTCAAAAGCCACAGCTGAAGCTGGCCCGGGTACAGAGCCAGAATGGGATTGTGCTGTCATGGAGCGTGATGGAGGTGGACCGGAGCTGTGCCACTGTGGACAGTTACCACCTGTACGCCTACCACGAGGACCCCAGCGCCACTATGCCCTCGCAGTGGAAGAAGATCGGGGAGGTGAAGGCCCTGCCGCTGCCCATGGCGTGCACTCTGACACAGTTCGTGTCCGGCAGCAAATACTACTTTGCAGTCCGGGCTAAGGATGTCTATGGACGCTTTGGACCCTTCTGTGACCCCCAGTCCACAGATGTGATCTCTTCCCAGAGCAGTTAAACTAGACATCTTTGGACCCTTTAAACCTGTCCTGCTACCAAGAATTACCCCAGTTTTGGGAGGGGTTGATCTCATGCATGTAATTCACCTTTAAATCCACTCTGCAGGATTATTTTAGACAGCTGTGTGATAACACTACGTGAGTTCAGAACCAAAAGAAAAATAAAGTCTGACCTGCAGCAAGAGAGCCTGTTTTTTCTGAATAGTTCATGTCATGGGCCATTTGAAAATTTTGGTTTTCCTTCCATGACAGGTGTTCTACCTAGATACCTACTATCTAGGTAGGTATCCAAGGGCATCCTGAATGCCTGGGATTCTGCTTCAGAGAGGAAACAAAATAGTAAACTGCAATTTGTCTCAAGCAAAACGTACACATCTATAATGTCTATTGAGACACCAACAGAAGGGCAAGAACCGTCTGCCTCTTGGCCCCCCACCATTCTGTGAACAGGCTGTGACATGAAGGGTGATTCGAGGTCTCACTTTTTGTACTGGAGGCTTGAGCGGTCTGGTCTTACCTTACAAACTGTAATAAGCTCTCTGAGGGGAGGGAAGGGAACTTGAGTCTGGCCAGGAACCGGTATGTGTGTAAATCTGGAGGTGGTGGAAAAAAATAATAAATCGCCCCACAACCTCCTACCTCTTCTAAGTAAGAGTGCTCCTCTACTTTCACCATCCTCCCGCAGTCACCCTGGGAGCATTACCAAATGAGATCTGAAACTGGATTATAAAGACTGCATCCACCTCTCTCTAGTTCAGACAGTTTCTCTGCCCCTCCCCTCATACATCCAGTCCTATTTTTTAGATTTATTTTGTGCCTTAAAGAATAATTTCAGAAATAAAATGTAGCCGGATACCTTGTGGTGTTCCTTTATTTGCTTGGAGTTATTTTTCCCTTTACCCTTCCAGTCTTTTATCAGTGCATCTCATTTGCCAGGCCTGCAGTAATAATTATTTCTGTAAAGACAAGAAAGTGTAACATCTACTGATGGTGAATTTGTTCTTCTCTGCAGTATCATTCAACTCTTTCCTCACTGTAATTCTTGAGTAGTTGTTTTTGTCCTGTCAAGAATATTGAGTATACAGACATTCTTTTCCACCAGAGCCTTTCCCGGTTCTTTTGGGAGAGCTGTATGCTGCAATTCAGCCAAAGAAGAAACCCCAGTGGTGCAGTGTTGTGATAATGAGCGATGCAGAGTCCCCAGGCAGGTGCAAAGGAGAGCCCCTTTATTGCAAAAACCCAGCGTTTTTAAGCACTTAGCTGGTTATCAGTTTACACACTTTTAAAGCATAACAAACATAATTCAACCAACCACCACACACGATGATCACATGTTTTTCTACCCTTAATTCAGCTGTGTCTCTTTCCCACAGTCCTTTTCTACTTAGCTGAAGTGACAGGCCTGAGCCATGATTTTACAAAGGCAACAAGGCCTTCATGCAACAGTGCAGCACCATGAAAGCTACTACCTGTTTGCACTTGTTTGGATGCTCAGTAAGTACAAAAGGACGAGCTGGCTTCCCAGTCAGCTTCTCTCTCCCATCACCTGCCTGCCTCTGAAAAGCAAACACAGCCAAAGGGGTTTAGAAGCTATTTTAGACACTGGCCTAAACCTTGTGAGCGACTGCAAATGTTAATAGATGCTTTTGTAATGCTTCTGAGGTGAGAAAAGAAATTGGTGCATCTCCCCCAGTGTTGCTGTTTGCAGAACAAAACTGTAATGCACACCTGGACAAGAAAGTACATGCAAGGTTTTGATTTTGGCAATTTTCAGTTGCATTCTTGCCCAATAGAACCAAACACTGAGTTTAGAGGGGAAAGATTCTTTTTTTTTTCATCCACTTCACCATAGAGCAAAGCTGCAGAGTATGACATTTTTTCATTTCAATTTTTTCTCAAAACCAACATGTTGAAGTGTGAAGCAAGATTGAAAAAGTGTCACGAGAAGTTAAATCCCCAAACAGGGCTGATGGAATATGCTATGAGATTATGGGTTCTGTAGTTGTTGTTCCTTTTTTAGAACTTTTACAGTGAGAGAAATGGTGCTGTAGACCTCTGTCTGGTTTACTGCTCTACTTCGTGTAGCTGGGAGTGTCACTTCTGTCAGGTGAGTAATGGATATTCTCTGTATGGAAAAGTGCATTTAAAAGTATAGCAGTTCTGTTGATTTGGGCAAGCAAAAATTCTGGCTAAATCCAGGTATCCTCAGAGAAGGTTCACGCTATGTATGAGCAATGTGTAACCTTTCCTTTGAACTGCAATTTTCCCAGTATTTCTGGTGCCAATAATCAAAAAGGCCTTGAATTTTTCTATGTTTAAGTAAATGTTTTGTTTGCTTATTTCAAGGAATAACTACTTAATCATGTATTTAGTCTGTTTATGGAAATAGATTAAATTTGAGTTCTTACAAAGACAATTCTGTAACAGAGATTAGAACAGTTCTTCCCAGTTGATGGCTGTCATGTCCCTTGACGAATTTTTTGTTAATGTGTCTTTGAGGTGGTACCAAAGAGCCATTGGCTGTATCAGTACTATGAAGTTTTATGGTTTGAAAGTTAAAATAAACATGAGGATACAACCTCGAACTTATGCCATTTATTTAGTTGTGATTCCAGCCCAAACTATACATGAGCTGTGCCGTAGCTTGAGCTTGCATTTCGATCTCCCTTGTTCTTAGGTTTGTCTTGTTTGGGATAGGCAGGGGATGCAAGTCCTGCATTAGAATTGTTTTCTTTCCTCCAATGGAGGTATTATTAGGGATGGTCTGTCATTCCATTTGGAGGTTTTGTGGGCTGCATCATTAGAGAAAGAAAATTCATATTTATTTAGTAAAGATTTAGTTCTTCCCTGAACTAATTGTAAAAACTGGCTTCTGTCTTAGTAGATCCATTTCTGGTCTGTATGGCAGCAGTTGGGTTTTTTTGGCAGGATTTTGCAAGGCACCATTGTTGACCAAAGACATTGCAGCTCCGGGGTGAAAGATCACTTCCCTGTTGTTTCGTCCCAGCAGGGCTCTTAAAGGTCTGATTTCAGTATCTTGAGCAAGTACTGGTGGAGAAGTACGTGATAAAGCATGGCTTGACTTTGAGATGCCTAGTTTGGTGTGGAGACCTTCAAGGGAGCTGGTCCCTAGATCACTGATGCCCAAAGAGAGAACTGTGCCATTTTTGTGCAGTCACTGTCACCGTGGAGCAGATCTCTGCAGTGAGTTTGCTAACAAACAGGAGTAGTGCTTAATTCCTTACCTCGTGGCACTTTTCCCCATGTAGTCGAGTGGCTGGTGGTTTTATTATCCTTTACCTCCCAGAAAGAATAAAGCTATTAAGAAACTAAATTTCTGCTAGCAACAATCAATCAGAAGTAATTTGTTTCATTTAGTAGACTTTATTTGAAAGTATTAGCAAAATATTTGGCAACATTCAGTACAGGTGTGTTAATAGTGTGCTTCTAGACTGGTCTCTTCATTGAAGTGAAGTGTCAATCGCTGAAGCCATCCAATAATCCACTTTTAAATATGCTAAAAATTTCTATATGGCTTTTAAGTGGAAGTGTTGGATTTGGTTTCTTCTCTGGACTTCGTGCAAGTTTTTCCATCTTTCAGTAGCTCAGTATAAAGTTGTTCCTGACTCGGTGTTTTGCTGCTGCCTCTGGGTACCTGACATTTCAGCAGTACCACCTTGGACCGAGCTGCCCATGCTTTAGTGAACACAGCACTGACTACAGATGTGTTTTCCATCCTCATTTAGCTTCTGGTGTGTTTTAGGTTTGGGTTGTTTTCTCTGTGTGATACAAGGGCATCTAGATGTCCAGGCTGAAAGTAATTTGAGTTAGTTCATCTCCTTGGAGAGGAGCCCTGCTGTGGAGTGCCAATGGCAAAATGCTGTTCTGCATTTCTCCTAGTTACAGTTTCACTGGCCTCCTTTATATTGCTGTATGTCTAAAAAACTTTATTGGATACAAAAACATAAATCCTAGGAAGGGACCGACTGCAGGTACAGCATCTGTACTGTGTCTGCACTGGCAGCTTCAGAAAACACAAGGATGCAGATCTCTCAGCCTGCTATTTCCATGCTCTTAACAGCTTCCCTAGGAGTAGCAGCTGGTCTCAGACTTTGTTCCTTGGAATTGTTTGTGCTGCCCTTGGCCTTGTTCGATCACTGAGCACAAGCACTGAGATACTCATTCCCAAGGTTTTTACCACGAGGCTGGAAACACCCGTGGCATTCTCCCTGTAAAGTTAAGGGGTCTTAATTTTAAGACCCTTTCCTTTGAAAACAAAGGCAAAACCCTTCAGTCTTCACTGGGACCATGACTGAGCTCAGTAGTAGGATCTGAACATCATTTTGTAGTGTAACAGAAACAGTCATTTCAGCTCTTCCTTGATGCTGTTTGTCTCAAATGTACAGTAAATTAAAATTTGTATTATATGTAGGGATGGGTCATGTCTGTTCCTTCTCCCTAAACAGCCATTCCCCAGGAAGAGTATTGCACACACTGTACAAAATCAAGCTGTGATTCTGTCTTCTTATAAACTCTTTGAGTATTCTCCTTTTGTCAAAAATACCTATGCAGAGATTTTAAATATAAGCTTGATATATTAAATATATATATTTTTAATTTGTTGATTTGGGTAGGAGTGGGCATTATATGAAAACACTGGAGGGAGAAGAGATCAACTGACACTACGCCAGCCCTGCCATGCAAATCTATTCCCTTCCAAACACCTTCTGAGAGGAGAAGGAAAAAAATAAGGATAGCTAGGAGAAAGCAAATAAATTAATTTTCCTTTACATCTCTTTTAAGTAAAAAATGCATCTTTCTTTCTTATTGTCATTATGCAGGCTGAGCATTCTTTTCTTCTCTTTTATATACATATACACACATAAATATATGTGTGTATATATATATATACACGTTATATGTGTATATATACATATACACACAAACACACATATATTTAAAATGCTGTCTTAAATTAATAGGGTGTTGCTGTAAATATGATAGCTGAGTAGTAGCTGTTCAGGGATTCCTGTTCAGCTTTAGTAATTTATTGGCTATCAGGAATCAAATGTGCAAAATCCTTCGTTGGGAAACTCCAAAATTGAATTCTTGTTTTGTTTTGCAGCTGGACTTGTAAATACAAAAGAAAAAATGCAGGACTTGATTTAAGGTCCAATTTAAACTGGGCAGTTGCCAGCTTTCCCCATTTTTGTATGTACTGTAGATTAGTGTGTGTCTTTGTTAACTGTAGTGGGGTTTATGTCTGACAAGCCTGGAATTTATACTTTGAAATAAAACTACTGGGTTTTTAACATTTTGAGTCATCTGTGCTTAGTTTCTGACACCGCAGGAGGTAACTCTCAAAAAAGAGCCCAGAGCCTGCTCTTTCTCTTCAGAGGTGTTGCCACCTTGCTCAAGTAACATTGAGCAGCAAGGGTTTGGCTCTTGGTCATTCCCAGGAAGTCAACAGCATGGCACTGCCCTCACAGAAGGAAAAAAACAAAGCAATGCTATAACTTCTGGAAAGTCACCTTCCATCCATGTCTGCAGAACTTGGACAGACAGAATCAAGTAACTTGCACCCCAAAGTTGCCCCAGACGGATACAGGAATGGAAATCCTTTTGCTGGTGCTACTCTCCTTGCCCTCCAAGATGCCGGGTTTGACCTCTGAAACAATGGACATTCTTTCACAAGAGGCTTTGGACAAAGTACTGGAGTCCTTCAGAGCACCCTTCAAGCATGAGGGCCGATGCACCTGGCCAGGGAGCAGCTGCTGTGCACAGCACTAAGTGCCTCGCTCGGGGATAATGAAATCAGGACTAATAAAAGCGTGTTTCAGTGCAGGCATCGTGAAGGGCTCTGCCCCCCACCCAGCTGCTTCAAGTGTAGAAGCCAGGAACAGCACCATGACAGATGTTGTACCACTCGTTTGGGACCAATAAACAGCTGGACTGGAAGGCAGTCTGGGAAAATCTGCGTCTCAGACCTAGCTCTGCTGCCAAATTGTAGAGAACTCAAAGTACTTAGAACATGGAGTTACTGACATGCCTACCCTGAATTAGTGCTGAGCCTCTACTCCAAGGGCATATAATTAATTTGTGACGGTAATTAGTTTCCTTGCACTTACTAAAATTTGCTTCAAGTCACTGACCAGAAGATGATGGACTCTCGTGAAGTGATGCCTCAGCACAATCCCACTTGAAAGTCCCGAGTTTCTCAAACTGCCTATTTAGACTAAGAGTATATGTACTGCACGTAGTGTAGAACCTGTGCTTTATAATCAAATACAGCATCACTCCTCTGCTCAAGCACTGCTGTAATTGCAGTTCCTGCTGCAGGTAAAGCAAAGTGAGAATGTGAATGTGCAGAACACTTGCTGTTTGCTGCAGGGTGGCTCTGGCCCACACTCCATGGTAGGTCTGAAAAGGAAAAGAAATGCTACAGCCCCAGAGCAGAATGTAAAAACAGAAAAATCCATTTCTGCACAGCACTGGTGCTTCTACTAAGGAAACTGAAAAAAAAAAAACCCCCAGCAGCTGGCTGAGAAGCAAATCTGAGCCAGCAGCACAGCACCAGGACACTGCCAACGGAGTACTGCTGGTTTCTCCCTGGAAGTACTGTGCAGCCTGGCCTGGGCCGGCACTGGTAAGACCTTGCCCAGATGTCTCCTGCTACAGAACAGAGGGTGCTGTGGCAGACTGTGGTCCTTCTAAGGGCTGAGGCCATGCAGGGTATGACCAGTAGAACCAGAAGGGGTGAGTTCGCTACTGGATTTCAGAAAAGGGATGGTAAAGCATGTAAAAGCTTGCATTAGATGTGACAATTTTGATGGTCCTGCTGAGAGGAGTCATTTGCTCTAGGCATTGACTGAACAGGATTTTTCATTATGGCAAGAGAGATTTATCACAACCACCTCCCATTTCCATCTCCCCACCAAATAAGTTCCTCTTCAGCCAAACCTGGAAACCTGAAGTTAAAGAGTCAGAAGCCACAGGACTTGGAAAAACCTGGAAGCAGGGTATGAAAAAGGGGGCAGCTTCTGCCACAAATCCTCTGCTTAGAACATGCCTTCCTTGTAGAGTTCTGTTTTCCCACAACTCTGGTTTGGAGCACAAAGCAGATCATGCCCCAGGGTAGGAGGCTCAAGGTGAGAGAAGGCAGAGTTGCCATTTCCAGGCTTATCTGCCATGTCATGGCAGCACATTACATGTGTCATATAGCTCTTCTCCCTGCAGGTGGAAGCATCCAGCTGTGCCCTGGGCCGAGAACACGGTTCATTGCAGTAATCCATTGGCAATTTCCTGGTCCCTGGGGACCTACTTTTAAACAGTACTTCTCCATTTGTATTTTTATATAAAACTGTGTGAAAAAGCAGTAAATACATCCTGCAATGTTGCTGCGTTGCTTAGGAGTGACAATGAAGTTAAGCCATCCTCCTGCCCCTCTATGCCTCCAGTTCCAAACAATCAGCTGATTCTTGGTCTTCTGCTTGCTGGCAGCTCAGATCCTTGCACTGCCCTTCGTGACCCAGCTCCATTCCTTACGTGTTCTCCTTAATGCCTGTTGCAGCCTGTTCAATCCAGGTCAATTCAATCCAATCTGTAGCAGTGGCTCCACCACCACGTGGAGGTCTCTGCACACAGCACCTCATACCTACCTCCTTCGACCTCAGCAAACAAATCACTTCAGTCCCTTCATGAATTTTTCATTGTCAACAACAGCTTTGCTGTAACTTCTGGTCTCCCTCTTGCCTTGGCAAAAATCTGCCTTACTGTGACAGCCAAATACTCACCCATATTGCAGTAATTCACTCCCCCATCAGACAAGCTGAACTCTAGAGGCTTCATTAAAACCTCACACTGCTCATCATTCTTCACTTGCATAACACAGGGCAGTACTGTGCACTGTTTAGCTTGGACCATCAAGGACATGAGCTGTTTATTTTGTTTTACTTAATTACACATATAACATCTAGCACAAAACAGCCCAGTGACTCCTTGGGGTAAACACGGGTAATGTGCACAGCCCTGGCCCTCACAGCCCTCTCACTGTCACACTCCCCTGCCACACGTGAGGGAGCAGGCAAAGATGTCACCAAACAACTGCATGGGCCAATCCATTCCAAAAGAGAGATTCCTTGTATCACATTTCTGTCCCTGCACCTTGGGGCGGGGACATTTTCAAAGCATCAGGCTGCTTCCCTTCACCCTCTTTTGCAGCCTGACCTTGCCAGCTGCTTTGGCCACACAAAGGAAGTCTTGACAATGCCACTGAAAGTCACATCCTGTACACAACAGACTGATCAGCAAGGAGAACACACCCTTGACTTTCTCTGCTAGCGACATTCCTGGATGGGAAGCAACTTGCAGCACGCTACTCAGACAAAAGGCAGACATCAAGCCAGCACTGAGGTAAGGCCATCATGGCCCAAAGCAGCCACTTGGCTTGGCTCAGCCCTGGAGACAGGTCCCATGTTGCTACTAGAAACAGATCACTCTCACTGGTGGCACCGCTCCTCTCTCCTGCTCTAGGAACAGCTGTGATGATGGCTCAGCTCAACAGAAAGCAGTGCCACCTGCTTCTCATCAATCCTAGCCAGAGGAAGGGCCACCCAAACAGCTCAGAAGAAAGGAATGTGCATTGGGCTGCAGCAAGGCAGCCAGTATCAGTACAAAGTGCCCAGCAGGCAGGACACGGGAAGGCAGATAAGGCACAGGGATGTGGACATCCAGGTCGATTTATTACATACAAGAAATAGAATTTCCATTAAAAAAACCTCCACTTGTGGCTAATGATGCTGGTTTTACAGGATCGGCCTCATGGTGACGAAGTTGAAGTTGTATGACTCGGGCAGGCCCTGGTGCCGCGTGCGGTTGAAGCGTCTCCAGGTGAAGACGGGCAGGCCGCCCTGCACCGGAGGGCCATTGATGGCGGAGGCTGTGAACGCTGCAGCCAGGCGGAAATCCGACACCTGGAACAAAGGACAGGAACCCGGGGCGACAGGGCAGCGTGAGGTTTGACACATCCCCATCCCAGACAGCAGGAACAGCTCCAGGAGATTTGGTAACAATAAGGGGAGGGAAGCGAGCAGAGGGAAACGCGCAGGCAGCAACTCCTCCCCTGTGCAGAGGCATCTCCGGCCACGCAGCAGCCAGTGCTGAAGGGCAGCAGCAAAGCACAAGCCCTCACTTGCCCTCTAGCCCTTGCACTAGCCAGGGTGAAAGAGCCAGTGCATCTGCCCTCAGGACAAGGCTCCCTGGGTTCATGGGGCTGCAGCAGGCACATGAGAGGTTCTGGCCTAAGCTCTGCTGCATATTGATCACTGAGGCCATCCCCTGGGGCATGTCAGGGTAATTCAGGAATGGGGAAAGGCAGCACAGAGTTAATACTGCTACCCAGACTCTGCCCTGTTCTTTCATTGTCTCCAAAGAGGTTCCCAGCCTGCTCCATCTTCCCAAACTAAGACCCTAAAATTGCCTGTAGGGTTTATAACTAAAACAGGTTTGGCCTCTGCTCTGGGTTATTTCTTTCAATGCCCCTCTTAGGCCCCTGTTCCACCCCCAGCCCAGCCCATTCCCCTTGCCTAACTGTGCTGGCTAAGGCACCACAGGCATGCACTGACCACCTCCTTACCAGACCCCTCTACAGAGCCATTTTCTGCATTCCTCTTGTATTACCCACCTCTGGGAGCCTCCCACTACTGTCCACTGCCACAGGCAGCTGGCTGGACACAGCAATGGAGATACCAAAACAGCCTCCCCAGGCCCATCCTAGCAACCAAGCTCATAATCCAGAAATGCAGCAGGCCCCACAGGATAAAACACTGTGCAACTTCTCAGCACACCAGGGCTGCACAGCTGCTTATCTGGGCATTGCTCTTCACAGTGAAAATACCATATAACCTGCCTAAAATAAATGCTGCTTTTCCAGGACAGTGGGTTTAAGGATTTTCCCACATCCTGCTAAAATTCAAAGTGATCTTCACCAAACTTTTCAGAAAGCAGTTTTGCAGAGAGGTGGAGCCCCAGAGCAGGGTGGCTTATTAGAGAGCCAGGCTGCTGTAAATGTAAAGCTAAAGTGAGACTGCAGCCACATTCCTGTGGGCTCTGGGAGGCACCCACACAGTCCTCATGAACAGGAGGCTGAGGCTGTACAACAGTCTCCTTCCCTGAGCTGAAGACTCATTTCCTGCTGTAAGGCTTTGAGGTTTAACCCCTAAACACCACAAGCTCCCATGGATGTAGTTGTTTCATACACCTTCCCTGTATCCTCTGCCACTGTGCCAGGACTGATATCAGGGACAAAAAATGAGACTGCAGAGAATTCCCGTCTGAGGATGTGCCCAAGCACTAGGACAGCATGAAAAGAGGAAACAGACATGCCTGGCCAAGCTTGCCCCAGTGCGAGGAAACATGCTACAGGTCTGACAGGAGCTCAAACAGGCTGCAGCAAACATTCAGCGGATGTTGAAATTGAGGTAATTTACCTTGGAGTCATAGCAGCCTGCAGGCACTGGTAAAGAAGGATTCAGGTCTTCCCGGCAGCAAATGGTGTTGCAAGGATTGTGTTCAGCATAAGGATCACGCTGATAGTCTGGGGTGAAATGTGGTGGGAAGGGCAGGAAGGAAGGAAGAAAAGAAAAGAAGTTAGTCCCCTCACAAAAAGCTGATGCCAAGTACTGGAGCTGCTAAAAGCTGGGTAATTGCACTGTCACACAGCTCTTGGGCTTCTCCTCAGGTACCAGCTACAAGTCAGTGCTCAAGACAGGATATTAAGTAGACAAGCTCCTAATCCAAGACCATACAGCTACTTCTGCATCCCAGGGGCACCACTGCCAACCTCTAACCACAAACATCTGCAATTCCACCTGATGAAATTCCACATGACGAAAGCCTGTAGAAACTTTGTCAGGAGAGAAAAGCAGAAGATATAAAGGGAAGTGGCAGGTGGGTGGGGAGAGGGGGAAATGCAGCAATGAGAGCCTTTGTTTTCCCATTCTGGATTAAAATAAGTGTCAAGGAGCAAAACCTTCGAACACCCGCTGCCGTAGCTCTAAGCCAGGAGGGGAAGGTGGACAAGCCTCAGCGTCTATGAGCTTGCTGCTACTCACAGCCCGGACAGGAAAGATACCCCACCCTGGGAGAGGCCTCCCAAACCTCAAGCCCAGTAATCAACAAGCTCCCTATAATTGGGACTGAAAATACAGCATCTATAGCTATCACTACTGTGAGATAGGTCTAGCCAGAAGTTAATTAAGCTGGGTTTAATCCAGTTAAGGAGAACCCTGTCGGGAAAAAAACAACAGAGCACTACCTACTGTCCTGGTTAAACCCCTGCTGGCAACTAAGTACCACACAATTGCTCATCCACTTCCCTCCAAACCCCACCCCTCATGGGATGGGGAGCAGAATCGGAAAAAGGTAAAAACCATGGGTTGAGAAAACAACAACTTTAATAACTGAAATAAAGTTAATAATAAAAATTTAAAAGGAGATGGAAAGAGAGAAAAATAAACCCCAAGAGAAACAAGTGATTCACAATACAATTGCTCACCCCCTGCTGACCAATGCTATGCCCATCCCTGAGCAGCCATCAGCCCCTTCCAGCCAATTCCCCCCAGTTTACACAATAAGCATGAGGTTCAATGGTACGGAGTATCCCTTTGGCTACTTCAGGTCAGATGTCCTGGCCATGCTCTGCCAGCTTTTTGTGCGCCTGCTCGCTGGCAGAGCATGGGAAACTGGAAAGTCTTTGACTTTTCAACAACTAAAACATTAGTGTGTTAAGTAATGCTTAAACTATCAACATTATTCTCATACTAAATCCAAAATATAGTACTGTATTAACCACTAGGGAAATTAACTCTATCCCACCTGCAAAAGACCGTTTGCCTGAACATGGAAAAAGACCTTAAATTTTATAGTAAATTCTCTGGTCTGATCTCATCTAACTGTTGCTTAGAATAAGGCTTTCAAGATTGACAGGCTGTAGATGCATCAGGTGATAGCAGCCCATAAAGTCTCTTGGAGTACTCTCTCTTGGAGTCAGAAGCTTTCTGGAAAAGTCAAACAGAGAGCCCAAGGAGGCCTTGTTCTTGATAGAGCAATTTTAGCCCAGTTTCCTACCTCAAAAATAAGCTTGTGTTACCTTTTCACTTTGTGTGCATTCTGCATTTAGGGCAATATAACTGATCTCTATGAGAGGCTGCAGCTTCCCACTATAATCCAAGAAATAAAAGTAATGCTGCTTATTAAGATCAGCTCCACAGTACACAAGCATGTGTCTTACTGTTGTATCTCATGATGTACTTCATGCTTTCCAAGTTGGTCACCTTGCCCTGGTCTCGACGGAAGATTTTTGCTCTCGGAGCAAGCTCATAGGAGAAATCCATGCCATACTTGACAACGTATGATGCATACCCACTGAGATTGTAAATCTTTTCATGGAAAGGGATATTGTACGAAGGCCAGTAACCTGTCAGAGACAAACCCCAATCTGTTAATCACTTAGAAAAGCTGGATGCTCTTGCTTATATCAGAAAAGAAAACCATTAATTTTCCACGTTGCATTGCCTTAGCAGCATGTCGAGGAACAACACAGAAAACTGGTTTGAACACAGAAGGCAACAGTCACCTGCAGCATGACCAGGGTTGACTCCCAGTGTAACACCACTGGAGACTGTGAGTACCCAGGCAACCCGGCCCCAGACTTCCACCCTCAGGACTCATCCTGCAGAACAGCTGAGATCAGACTTGCAGGAGCCCGAGGTGAACGTGCAGCATGGCCACAGCCCTCTTGCAGAGGTTTCCCTGCTGAATCTCAAAGGACTGCAAGATCATTTACCTCCACCAAACTTCACAGTGAGAGGTTTGAAGTCACTCTGGTTTTGCCCCCTTCCCATCTCACCAAAGCAGAGTAACACGCCATGCTGGGATGTCAGGGATGGACTGACACACACAAACACACTCAGACCACAGAGCTTCTTGGAGGGAACAGGAGGCAGGCCAGCACACACACACTTTGTGCAGTGGGGATTGCACACAGTGATAAAGAAAGAAGGGAGGATTGCTGCACATTTGCCAGTAGCTGCCTTTGAAGGTTAAGTGATTGATCAGCAGAGCAGAGCCCTGCTCTAACTTCTCCAAAAGCAATCCTGCAGTTTTGTTAACTCTGAATGGCAAAGGGTGCCATGCAGAATTCCAGAGAAGAGTTTTAGGTAGGTGACATAAGACTGCCTGAAACAAGACCACTGTAGAAAGCTATTGTAAAGAGTCCAGAGATCTGCCAGGTCAGAATATGGGCACAGGAAGTCCTGGAATAAAAAAGAATAGATATCTATACCTTAACATTTAACTTTTTTTATTTTGTAGGCAGCAAGCATATAACATGATCTAGGCCCAAGAGTAGCACACTATAAAGTTGTCTCCAAAGCACTAACATTCCCTGTTGTTCATTCTCAAATCACACACATCAGGATTTGGCTCAGAGATTTACTATCTAGGCACGGGTAAATGCAGGGCTCCACGTATTAACATCAGCCCAGCACAATGTGAGAAGTCTGGCTGTAAGATGCTCAAGAAAAATCAGCTGGAACTCACTGGGAGTAATACACACAAATACAAACCAAACTTCCTGAAGGACACATACACAGACAGCATAAGCTATAGAACACTGCCTAAATGGATGCCTCACCAGCTTGGGTCCTGCCTAGGATAGGGAAGACAGGAATACCCTGTCTGCTGGCATTTGCTTACGTGACCTAGAGCCTACCTGAAGGAAACAGGTTGTGTACAGGCTATGTTGTAATATAAGCATCCTCCAGAAATGAGCAACTTGCCAGACTCTAATGATGCAGGCTGGAGGATACAGATACATCAGCTACCAAACCAGGAGGATTTAGGTGTGATTCAAAAAGGTGCTATTGTCTCACATGAACACAGTGCATACAGATGACTCCCTTCTCCCACCTGGAAAAACTTTTTGTTACAATTGCTAAAACAGAAGAAGCTATTGAACCTCTCCTCCAGCAAGAGCTCTTCTGTATCTTGGGCTCTGCAAGACTGCAAATCCCATGCAGAGAGTGCAGCAGTCAACCTAAGCCAGACTTTACCCAAGGGCTGCTGTAAGCCAGTGAAACCTGGCAGGGTGCACAGGGACAAAAAAGAAGTCAAGAGAGACAGTAAGGTTGAAAGGTGGGAGAGGGGGATGACATGAAGGCAGCAAACATTCCCTGAATCAAAATGCTTTCCTCCTCCATCCATTCAGAGCAAAAGATATCGGCAATATCAAGAGACAGAACAATGAGAATATTGCACATGTGGTGGAAGACACTCAGATCCCAGACACTCTGATGTGTTGCTTTTGATGTATTACTCATTCATCATCAAGAAACATGAACTGCAGCCTGCTCCTGTGACCTATTCCTTCACCAGAGACAGTGTTGCACTCCCTCACCTCCTCTAAAGAATTCCTGAGTTTCCTTTGTCAACATACAGAAAACAACTGGACATCTTTGCCTGGAAAGGGCAAAGTAAGAGATGCCTGATTTTGAGAACTCATATACACTGGCCTACCAAATAAGATGACAGAAGCCATAAAGAAAAAAATCTTTCCATTTTCAAACCTGTATAAGGAAATGCTTCCTTCTTCCTCAGTACAAGGCTTACGACAGCAATACCTGCCTTTGTTCACCTGAGATTTCAATTCTCATTCTCCATTTTTGCTAGGTTTATGCTCTAAAGAGACTTAAAAAGCCAATGCTGGTGGTAAACTCACTGACCAAACCAGTGTGTCCAAAGCGCATTTTCTTGGGACACCAGCTATATGGCAATGACAGAGTGTGCCAGGGTCAGCTATTCTACAAACAGTTTAAGCCAGCATTGCTCTTGAGAAAGATAAACCTCCTTCACCTGAGCTGCTCCAAGCACCTAGGAACAGGGCAGGGGCCTCGATGGGACTTGTCTGGTGTCCTGCATGGCATGGAGGAGTTCAGATCTGCTGCTTACTGGTAGCAGTGTTGTCTTACAGCAGCTGGGGTCTCAAAGACTGCACTCTGGCAGTGCCTAGCCCACCCTGTGTGCTGAGGGCTGTCCTTCTATTGTTTAAAATCCCGGAGACTGACTGCTCTGTTATCCAATACACACAAGGTACACTTAGATATCTGGGAAAAGACGTACTGTAGGTGTGGAGTAACGTGTAACCTCTAGTACATGCTGCCACCTTTAAGAACAGAGCAGCTACAACATCTCAGAGGGAAGAAGTGGTCACTGCATGCCCAAGCCCAGGAGTCAGGCTCAATCCTACAGGGAATGCCACACAGCTGCTCCAAAATCACTGCTGAAAAGGAACGTGGGGGACCTGCCAAGCCTGGCCTCTCTGCACAGGTCATCACTGCCATGACGGGGTTGCAATGTTTCCAGCGCCAGAGCTAGAGGGTCTCTGTCAGCTTCTTTGTCTGCACCCCACGCACAACACAGCATTGAGAAGCCCGAGGCAAAGGAAGCCAAAAGAGTCGAAGATGCAAAAGGGAGAGACATGGGACTTTTCCAAATTATCAATAAGGAATATCATATACAACCATACTGACAATGTGGCAATGCCTGGAATAAGCCAGAACTTTCCAAGAAGCTAGACACAAGGAAAAATTTTGAAGAGAAACAACCCCAGCTGCTAACATAGACAAATTTCCCTTCATTTTGATGATGAGCAATTCATTAATCTACCCCTTCAGCAAGTGCTTAGAGGAAGGAGCACAAAGCACCAGACACACTTAAAGCTCAGGCTTTTTGTTGCTGACATTAAGTAGTAAACACTTGTGAATTAAATCTGACAGTGAGTGTTTTGCTTCACCATGATTTTTGTTTCTTTCCCATCAAGTTGTTGCTAGTCTTGCTAGGGAATTAAAGAACCTTTCAAAGAGCAAATATTTATCAGAAAACAGAGATCCAGAAAAGTTCAGGAGATGAATTTAACATAGAACTTGTCTGGTATTCAAAAGTTCATCTTCTTGCAGGCTGACCTACTCAACAACGATTTCAAGTAGCCCACAGCATCACAGTTATTTAGTACTGCTCCAAACAGATCTCACATTTTCCCTCATCGGTCTCTACGACAGGGTAAAATAATACCAGAAAAAAGGCAAGGAGGCAAACAAGCAAGCAAGGAGACAAAGTCTGTTTTTCCCTCCTCTGCTTCTAGGAGACAGAGATGCTCACTGCATTGCAGCCACAGCATACCAGATAAATAAATACATTGCAACTGACCCAGCTACAGAGGGATGCTCACGCAAAGTTGATGGTTGCTCACACAAGGCCTCTTTACTTTAAACTCGACTGGTTCAACAAACTAGGACTAGTGTTAAACAAACCTGTCCCTGGTACAAAACACAATTCTTAGTTGGCATGAAGAGATGGTTTTCCTAAGCCAGTAACTACTACAGGAGCTATTACCTTTCCGGAGAACATTTGTTTGATCAGAATATTCCACAAGGGTTGGGATCTGCTCAACAATGTACAGTGCACCATCATCAAGGCTCCTCTGCAGCTTGACCTTTTTCAGGTCTAGAACCATGTACTGATTGTTGTAGGTTCCTGGGTATGAGAGCAGAGAGAGTTACATGTCCTGCCAAGGGAAGGAAACGAGTACAAGAGGTAAAGGGAGCACATCTTTTTTCCTAAGATGCGTATGAAGGTGTACTTACCAGAGTTGCACTTCGAGAAGGTCTCTGCCCAAGTTTTGCCATCATTTGCCATCATGTTGGCAATGCGGACCCTCTGCCAAGCTAACAAGGATTCAGGCACCACTTGCTTAATGAGGTTTTGGTTGAAAACACTGTTGGTAGTCTGCAACATTACCAAGCCGCTGCCTAGTATGTAAAAGTCATCCAGGGACACCAAAAAGCCTTAAACAGCAATAACACAAAACTTGTTATCTTTGAGAAGCTTTGATATACTCATAGAACAAAACAGAGAGACAAACCATGAGGATACAGATGAGTCAATGCATGTGTGTGTGAAATCAAACTGTACGAAGATTAAAGATGAGGGCAAGGGCTTTAGGCTCATCTGTCAACACAGCTTGAAATGAGAAACTGTCACACTTTCAAAACACCTAATTCTTCATCTATAAAATTTGCTTTATGCTTGTATGCCAAGCTTGGAAGCTTCTCCATAAGTCAACCTATGTCTTATTCTTATGCTGAGGATCACATACACTAAATGCCTATCGAATGTTTCTAACAAAGAAATGAACTAAAAAAGCATAATAATTCAACAATGAAAACCAAAGCAAAATACAAACTCCACAAAGACATTTTCATCAACCAGTTTCAGATTTTTTCTCTGTAAAGACAAAAGAAATTATTTTAATTAATTTGAATTAATCCCCTTAATTAACCCCTTCTGTATTAAATCAAGCAGAAAAATCTTCCTTCTAGTTTCATCTTTTCCCACCTAAGTACTCTTAAAAGCATCTCCAAGAAATGGGCATCTCTTAAAGCATAAACCACATTCTGTATATGAGGAGAAGCTCTACCTACTGCTCCTTCTGACATATTGTCACTGGATTTTTTTATGCCTGCCAGCTCTGCAAAGTCAATACAGCAATGGATCTGTGGGCAGAATTCCCTTCCAGGTTACATACCAAGAGAAATACTAAGTCCAGTTGCAAATCTTTCGCCAGGAGGTGGCATACAGAGCTGCAAAGGTCAGCTATGCCTTGGATAGCGTGGGGACTACTTGTACAGCAGAAATAACTTGGCTTTTAGATTACTCAGCAGATACGTGGCTGCCAGGTCGGGGAAGAAAGGTTGTTAATGGAGCTCCTGATGGGGAAGTCATACAGAACCTAAACTCTTGTTATGAAGTTATTAATAGTATCAGTCTTCAAAGAGTACAAAATGCTAAAATGCTGTGCGACACCGTAATAGCAGAGTTCCTCTTTGAAATCTTCCACAGCAGGCTTTATTAATGCAATCTGCAAACAAAGGTCACCAACCAATGACAGCAAGAAAGACAACCCAGCTCTGCCTCCTATTCCGGGGCTTTTATCGATAGGCAGACCACCTTAAAGCAAAAGTAATGTTCAAGGGCTCTATTTCAGCAAAATTTCTTTAAAGTAGCAAGTTCTCAAATGAGAACAGACACAGGAAAATACACTGTGTGGTCACCTGTTCTCTAAAAAAACATCAGTATAGAATACACTGAGCACCCTGGCAGCTGGTATTTTACTCACTGAGAGAGAGTCAATACATTATGTACATTACCAGCAGAGATCTCTCTCAAATAACTAAGGACAAGAGAAACATCCTAAACTTGGCTCTGCCAGTCTATTTTATAGAAGACAGAGGATACTCTAGCAATAATCTGCTGCATAACAAGCCAAGTGGTGCTTCCCCAAACAGAGGCAAAAATTGAAATTGTTAAAACTATTGTGATAAGAATTGAGCAGCAATGCCTGTCGTGGCAATGCCAAGTATCCCACTTCAAAATAAACCAAATAGTTTCTTTCTTTGATTTCAATCAATAGCTGAGATAAAACAGAAGAAATTGACTCCAAGCAAGTGCTAACACAAGGAATGATGCTGAATTAACTGAAGGTTGAACTCTGTAATTCAAATAAACTGCAAAGCTCAACTAAGCTGAAAAGAAGGGGATTTCCTTCTGGGCCTTAGTATTTACCAAGTTTTATCCTGCAATGTTTTATAACACAACATGTCCTCCATGATACACCATTACTAGCCCAATTATTCCAAGATGGCATTTACCATTTTGATTTAAGGCATAGGCAACTCTGAAACAAAGGGAAGCTAAAACACAAGCAACAGGTTACTCATGGTAAAGACATCCAAAGAAATAAAACCTGGGTAGAGAAGTCTAGAGATATTAGCAGATCTTTGATGTCCTCTTTTGCCATTCTTCTAAGTGTGTATGAGAATCTGTTGTAACTGAAGGTGTTATCTCACTGTAAACTTCTTCTATTTTTTTCCCTGTAAAACCATCTCTGTAAACCCACCCCCCATTTTTGTCAGGAACACTCAGTCAAATTTTTTTTAATTTTTTTTTTTTAACCCCTCCCTCCAACGAACCTGACAACTCCTACAAAGAAACAAGCGGAAGTACTTCTGATTCCATCTTCTGGATCTGAGCCATTTAGATTCAGCTTCCAAATGCCCCTGGAAAACTGAAGTTTCCAGAGTCTGGAGTTTCACTCACCATGACATTAATCAGCCAAGCAAAGCAAAGCACAGCATTTTTTACAATCTGAGCCACAGTGCTCTCCAGAAAGTCAGCACATCAAAGAGCATGTGGGTGGCAGCACGTTCCGTGCTGCTATTGTTCCAAAAGAGGTAGACTGCTGCTTTCTGAAACAGATGGCATCAGCTCTTCTGGCGTTTTAAAAGGTCACTGTGCTCATTCAAGTGCAGAAAGGGTCAGCTTTACAGGCTGGAAGTCAAAGCTATGAGGTCTAACCCACCTCTCAGGGATGGGAATAGCTCCTGGCTGAGATGCCCAATGCTCTAGTGAATATGGGAAAGTGGAGGTATTCTCTGGATTAGCAGAGAATCAGCAGCTGCTTCTCATGTCAAGACTGAACACCCATCATCCGCCTTCCTCCCACTTGCACATCTCTCCTGGGCACTAAGAAATAGCACATCCCACACTATAGCCCTGATCTCATCTCCAAAGTTCACCAGACACTCTCCTTTGCTTCCCTCTAGGTTTTAAACAGATGTTGGAGGAAGCAGGGAAGCAGCACATGATCTGGCAATACCTCGTGAGCAAGATGGATTCCTGAGAACAAGGGCTACCACCCTTTCCATGGTTTGTGCCTCCCAGCTCTTCCTCAAGCTGTGTGGAACGATAATGCTGCACTAACACCAGATTACTTCAAAGCAAGGGACACAAACTGCCTCTCTCTCCTGCCTTAGCAGCACATGTATAGTCATCCATCAAGACAACTTGTGCCACCTTAGTCCCATATCACAGCCTAGCTCAATCAAGAAAGGTCCCAATAGTGGACCAAAGGAGGAAAGGTAGGAGTAAAATTCTTCAACTGCTTTGTTTAAACTGCTAAAATCAAATTAACATACTTTAAATGACTGTGGCTCAGCATAGAGAAGATAGTTCACTATCCAAACCAGAGTGCTTGGTCAAAATGGCACATTCCCGTTCTTAAATGGAGTTCAAAAGAGCTCCATCCAAATAGATGGAAATCTATTGGAAGCTGCAACCTCCCTGCTATCCAAAGAAAATCACAAATTTTATCCGTTAGTTTGGCTCAATTCTTTGAATGCCTCTATGGGCAGTGTAAAGAAACGAATGGAGGCAGGGGGAAAGGGACACAGAGGGAGGAAAGGTGCAGGTTTCTGTCTGATCCACCACTATATATGTGGCACAAAACATGGCACCCACCTTGTCTCTATCACCACTTTCTTACTCCCTCAAATGAGCACAGCTTCATTCAACATTCATGAGGAGCAGTAACATTCTCTGTACAATTTCTGTTCTCTCTGCTATGCATTGATTCACCAGCCACAGGAAGTACTTATGTTCAGAACTTGAAGATAGTGAAGCTCAAGCTTTCAGTTCAGAGACATCCCTCCTTTCTAAAGGTGCACAGAACTGTCCTACACGCAGCTCTGCAGACAAAGACTATGAGCAGAGTTCAAGTGAGGATTAAGGTGAGTTAGTGTGGAAATGAGCAGCAAGTGAAGAAATCATTCTGCAAAAACGGAGATTACAACTCCTGTGAATTCCCACGTGACTGTGCCTCTGCAAAACTACTGCTGCTCCGAAGGGGAGAAAGCAGCAAAGAAAATCTGCTGTTAACAACAGACATTAACAACAGACATGGTGGCAGAACACGGATAACTGCTGGGGAAGCTGGGATGGACTCTGTAGTTCCTGCCTGTCCTCCTACCTGCTCAGTCGCAACACGAGCAAAGAAGTGCGTGGCCCCCCAGCTGTACCACGATGCACATCCTAACACAAATCATAGGTAGTCAGTACCCTCAGAACCTCTAAACTGAGTCACAGCAAATACAAATTTCTGCAATCTAGTAGCCTGTCTTCTGAAATTCAGTAAATAAATAAATAATATGGATAATTTTACTCTGTGACCCCAGGAGAAATGATGAATTTGGCACATTCCTTCTCAGAAGACAAATGACTCCTTAACGTTTTCTGACACAGCTTTTGGACAGCAGCATAGTTTTACTTTATATCCAATCTTGTTGGATGACAAGAATCTTTGAATAACTCAGTTAAGAGTCACTGAAGGCCTGGAAGGGCATCTGTCTTTTAATGCTCTCTGTTTCCTCCAGACGTTAATACTCCTATGTTCATAGGATCATGTTAATATTCAGGAGAGATTACTAGGTTGGCCTTTCTTACTGGTTCTTAAGTGTCTATCAGGACAGACAATAAGAGCAGGAATATTTATGCAGGGAGACATTACAAATGTCGAGCTGAACCGTGGCCAGGACCTGAAGATTCCACAGTCAGATGCTCTGAAAATATCCCCTCTCATCATAACACGGAGCAGAGGAATTTGGCAGTTGCCTCCTTCCTACGTGATGTCCCTAGAGCATTACTAAGCCAGTGCTTACTCATCCCATGGAAAACTGCAAGTCTTTGAACTACACTCACAGCTAATGCAATTTGCTGCAGTCAATGGACCATGCTTGTCTAGTGCTTGTGATAGCACCCTGTAATCAGGTAGCCGGTGAGCACACTTGGCATACCACAGGCCTCTCCAACTTCACTGTAGCCATGGGAACTATGCTTTGCGAAACTGGGTTCTCACTCAGTTTTGTTGGTAGAAGTACACCTTCCCACATCACTGTGTCAGAGTCCACATGGCAATAGGAGGCTTCAAAAAATAAGCCATCTCTGCAGACCTCAACGCTCTCAGGGAAGCGCACTGGGATTTTGTCCACCAATGAACAGACCATAACCATTTCAGCAAAGCAGTGGCTGATTTTCAGGTATCCTGCCACACAGTATGCTTTATCAGTCTCATGAAAACAGAATATTTGTATTTCCTTATAGAATCCACAAAAGGAACAACTCAAAGACAACACCACAGACATCCACTAAAAATAAAATAATAAATGCTCTGTGTGGCTGATCTTGACCCCTAGTTGCAAATCTGCAGCACAGTGCAGCACACAACAGTTGCTAAACAGAGCCACATTCTTGTGAAGGGTAGTGCTATCATCAGTATTTCAGCTGAGAGATATGAGAGCCAGAATAACCTTACGAACATTCACATGATGAACAGAGCTCAGAAACTTTTGCTTTCTACCAAATTACACAGGCTTGGCAAAATTCCTTGCAACAAGTGAGCAAAATTCCTCCAAGGCCATCACAGATAACCCAAGCTCTTAAAAGGCTGTACACTTAACAGACATTCAGACTACCTCTACCTGTTCCTCAAATTAAAAATCTCCCTTGTCAGAAAATGTTATATTCCTGAGGAGGGTCACTGAGGAGGGTCAGAACCCCACAGAAAAAGGCTTGTTTTCAATGTGAAATGAATGCAACTGCTTTTCAAAACATTTTCCCAGTCACAGGCTCAGGAGTCCCTGCCATGAAGGACCCTTGCTCTTGCAGTAAGGCACCATAACTCAACAAAGCACGTTTCGAAATCATCAACTAACAAAATTTCATGAGAAAGAGATACTCTCCTATGGTACTTACGTCACTTAAAATATATTATGAAGATTCTTGAGTGTTTGGGTATTTTTGAACTTGAAATTTCACCTCTAAAAACTTATGCAAAGTCAGCTCTAAGACGTAGTTACTGATTTACTTTGGTTTTTCACGTTCCCATTTCTTGGTGCTATTCTGTAGCAAGAGTACATATTTTGCTACCAAAATATTACTTGCTGGTGGTTTCTATCATTTGGCCTAATGTTCCCAAAAGAGACTCTAAATATTTTGGCTGGCTATATTACTAACATACGAAATAAGCACTAAGAAATACTCCCCTCTGCAACAGCTTATAGAGAAGCTGGAAAGAGGAAGATGTGGGGGGGGGAAGGAAAAAAACCCAACAACAAAACAACTGAAGGCTTCTGAACCCAACATCAAAGAAGCCAATACACTTTCAAACAGTGAATGTTTGATACTCAGTAATAATCCCATTACACCATGAGTCATGTCACAGTGGTAAACAGAAGTGCTCAAAATTGTTGTTACCAAACACGCGAATGCTACAGGCAAGGTGAGGAGTTTAACACTTGAGATGACTGCAGACTACACAAGCAGAATTCAAAGCAGCATGTTTGTGCCGGAGGTAAAATATTTAACCAGTACTATTCAGAGCACTCAAGGTGATTAATCAACAACGAAAGACAACAACAATATCATGTTCAAGACAGAAAATTCAAGGTGGCATTTTGTCCTCTTGGCGGCTAGAAGTTTTAAGGTAGATTGAAGCCAGTGCCTGTTGAGTTACCATCCTTTTCACAGTCAAGACAGCCACAAGACAGTAAGGTGGTCCATGCCAAATTGAATATCTATATTGTTTTGGTTTTTTTTACTTTACCTGGGTAACTGCTGAATGAGACACGGCTGGTGCTAGTGTATGGATCAACTATATTGAAGTTCCAATGCTTATATATTCTCAGTGTGGCTGCATAAGTAAACCAGCTGGAATGGGCAAAATATATATTCTCAAATCCAGGTAGAACCTGGAAAACAGAAGCAGAAAGATGAATAATTTCAGACCCCACAATATTCTGCATTTTTTCCACTTGATAGAAACCAGGAGAACTACTTGTTTTAAGTAGTTTGATTAACTGCATCGCTGAAGAAAGAGCAGATTCTTGTGTTTTTAACTGTGTACTAAATGAATTTCTAAAACCTCCAGAAACAATTCTTGCCCACGTATTATTTTCAAAGTAAAACATCTTGGGGTTATTTGGGATACCTGCATCACATAGTATGTTTTTTCCCCAAGTTTCATTTTGAATATCTGTATTCACACATTCAGATCAGATCTTTGCAAACATATCCAACATTAATTTAAAATATGCTGTTTGTGTGAGAATTCCTCTGGTTCACTTTGAAGTGAAGTACAGAAGCAAACGCAAGTAAATTCAATTTGAAAAGGTAAATATAAATACAGATAGTACATCTCTTCAAAATATTTCCCTGGTTCTATGATTCGTTGTTAGCTCAGAAACCTCTTGCTGTAGGCAAATGCTTCAATTAATGTTTCTCAATTTAAGGTGAATATTGTTGCTCTGCGATACATGGAGTCTCCAGATGCTGCCTGAACCCTTAATAATTTTAACTGAAAAATGTAATTGCCACCATGATGCATCAGTCACTTATCTTAAAAATGTGGGGGGGGTTCTGTCATCACTCCCATTGGAAAGACATTCAAGAGTATCACTATTAACAGAAAACATTAGCCACTTGCACCCATTTGTTTTTATGTTAGTACTGTCCTTTAGTTTCAGTAATCCTTTTTCCTCTGCTCCCTGCCTATTTGCTTAATGTATTTGTAGTCACTCAAAATACCCCTTTTCAGAGTTCACTTCTCTAGGTGAAATGAGTTAATCCCTTCCAGTCTCCTCTCCAGGGTAGTTCCTCATTCCCTAGTAATTCTGGCAGCTTTTCACCATCCATCTCTGTGGTTTTAGTTTGGTCTTTTCCCTCCCCTTGAACACAAGTGAGAAAAACTGGACTCAAAATCCCATGGAGGCACAAATGTCAACTGCATAAATGCATCTTGATCACAGACAGAAGTCTCTTTGTGCATATGCAACATGAATAAGGAAGACTCCAGAAATGTCAAATCAACACAGTCACTGGAGATTAAGTTCTGGTGCTCACCTTGATTAGTGCAGAGCAGTGTCCCATGTCCCACTGGTATCTCCCATGGCTTCCTGGCTCCCCATTGCACTGTCCACCCCGTGCAGAATAATCAAATAATGCAGGAATAAGGTCCAACAGGTCTCCAACTGCATTCAGAAACTGGACATCAAAGTTGCTCAGTGGCTGAGGAAAGGAGAAGAAGAGAAAAAACGCTTTGAGACAGAAAAGCATCAAGACAGTCTCAGTGGTTAGAACTTTTCTTTTGCTCCCAAAGGAAGTTCTTGCACAGTCTATGAAATGCCTACTGACAAGGCCCAGATGCTCACACTCACTACGGCATCAGACACTGATGAAACTTTCAGGGTCTGGCCCTTGTAGTGACATTACCAATGCTATGATTTCTGAGGCAAAAAGGAAGACATAACTGTAACTTATGAAACCTTAGCCTGTGTTTGCAAGCAGCACACCCATCAGTCTGCTGTTACTGGTACACTGAGGTAAGAGTAAGATCTAATTTTTTTGTTTATCTAGATGTATTTGAGGAGTCTTACACTAATGCTCCTGGGAGCTCTGGGATTTTTATAAACACTGCAATTTAAGACATCCTCAGGACTGAGGAGGAAGAAACAAATGAGAGAAACAACATTAACAATACCAATCAAACTAGCTGAAAAAGGAAAGTCAGTCAAAAGGCACCCTGCTATGTGCTTTTGAGAACTCCTTGGTTGGAGCTAGCCAGGGTTAACAGGGTTAACTACCCACAGCTGGTTGTGCAACACACTCTTTAGAACCTCCTCTTACTTTGCCTCCTCAAAAATAAGAGCTTAATAGTGGTTTAACCTCAACCTTCAAATACCGTTTTCTAAATCTTTCCTGTTCTTGCTTTCACCATGCCTTTACTTAAGGCAGGGCTTAAGAAAAAGAAGTCAGAACACACATCACTGTAGGGCTGTGAGTAGTAATTTTATAATGCCACAGAATCATATAGCAAAGAAACACATTGCTTGCAATATAAATCACTGTTACTAAACCATATAGCTGACCTCTCTACAACCCAAATGAAGGGGGACAAGGAAAAATTAAACAGCATCAAATCCACTTACTTTTTATTCAGAAGGCTGAATTCTGTGTTATCCATCTGCTGTTTTGGCAGATGGAGAATAACCAACAGGAAAACCAGAAATAATGTAAACTCCAGTCCATGTATCCCATGGGAAGGAATTAAACCTTCCCACAATGCTTATGAAGACAAGCAAGAGAAATAAGCCATTCTGACAACTAAAACCATTAATGGCAGAAGGCCTCAACAGTGGCTATAGTCTGAGGAAGAAATCCAAAACAAACTTTCATGTATATTACATTGCTTTAGTTCATCATGTTTTTGCTGCAGGATCCAAACAGGGAGCAACATCAAGAGACGTGTCTTTGCATAATTTTAAGCAATTTAGAGGTATGAATCAGTTACAAACCAGTAACGACTTCTGCTTCACTGGAATCCATACAGAGAGACTTGGCACTGTTTAAGCACCGTTTTTCCCCATCCAGTTGCACGAGAACCCAGCAGACAATAAGAAAAAGCCATTTTCCAATGTCTGATTCACACGGGCATCCCCGTACAGTACCACCAGGAAGGGAGCACACTGGCTTGCATATCAGATTGCTCAGCCAGCCCCAAGACATTTTAATTGTACTTAACATCCATTTGCTACCACTCCATATTCTCCTTCGTAAAACCTGCCTTCACTGTAGTATCTACAGGAAGCTACACTGATACTGCTACAGCATCAGCCAGAATTGCCTGCATATTTTTAAAAAGTTTCACGTTTCTATGCTTTCTTACAGTCACTCCAAGTCAAAACTTCTTTAAGTATTAGGAAGTACATTCAAAATAGAACAAAAGTGCCAAGCAATTAAGCTTTCAGGACAATAGGCCCAGAAAGGTGCCCAGTGAGCAGGAGGAAAGATCCACTCAAACAAAGCACAGGTTATGCAAATTCCTAAGGCACGGGGTGAGATTAGGCTGCCAGCTGCCAAAGCCAGCCAAAATATCAGAGATGCAAAAGAAGGACTAAGTTGTTAAGCACCCCCTAGGGTTCTGTTTTCATTCCCTTTTTGGGGGGCCAAGCAAATTTTGTTCCAGTTTATTTCCAAAAATTTATTACTCTCTTTCAATGAACCTGATTTTGAGTTTAAAACTGGCTGATGTGACATCTCATAAGCACAGTGCTTCTCTGGAGCATAAATAAAACAATGAGTGCTCTCTGGAGCCTCAAACAAAAGATACAGGAATCAGCACTGCAGGCCAAATCTGGGAATTTCAGGAGTGGTCTGAAGCATCTGCCACAACAAGGCTGAGAACCCCATTTTCGGAAAAACTACAGCTGATGTCCAGAGTATGGAGAGAAATCTTCTCTGTGAGGAGTAAATCAGTGTCCACTAGCAAGAATTAGACCCAAAAAACTGCATCATAACAAGTGCATGATATAGGGCATATTAAAATTTTTGTAATCACCTTCTCCCATCTCACACAGCAATGTCAGAAAAACTCCTTATATACATGGTTTACATCCTGAAGAAGAATGAATAAACTAAACTGACAAGCAGGTGGTAAAGCCACAGCAAAAGTCCCTTTGCTAGAATGTGTGGCTCCTCTAGGGTACTGTTCTGAACAGCAAAACAAAAAAATCAATTTGAGTTTGATTTACATCACAGGTAGGGAGAAATAAACAGCAGAAAGGAGAGAACCAGCCTGAAAGACTTGTTTACATGGGACATTAAAATAACTAAGTTATTCTGTAACAATTGTTTTCCAGTAACTTTTCCAAGCCTGAGCACTCTCAGTACAAAATAAGGAATTACAAATAGGGAGCTATCCTGGAGTCATTCCAGTATTTAAAACCCTGACACCTCCTTATTCAAGAGTAACATCCCTGCATAGACAAGCCCAAGATTAATCATAGCGTTGGTAGAGCATTAGGCACATGAAAAGGCTTTATGTTCTCTGAGTGCCCCTCCCTCAGAAATTGTCTTGACAAAAGGGTTGGGTTTGTTTACAGGATATAAAATGTTGCTAAACCAGATGGAATAATGTTACACTTTAACATGAAGATGTATTCAAATTTTGACATCACTCTTAATGATACCTGTAAATATCAAATTCAAAATACAGAAGTCTACAATGTACATTGCCTTCATGCAGGTCTTAATGGAAACACCTACCCAAAATAGTCCTCAGGAGGACAGACTCCATGCAATAAAAACCCCAAAGTTTAGAACAACACACTACAAAGCATTTGCTTTATAAATAATTAAAAAATACATACTAGTGTTGATATCAAACCATTTAAAGACCAAATTTTCTTCCTGCAGCAAGGCTCAGTTACTTGTGGCAGACACAATGGTTCTACAATATTCAAGTGAAGCAGATCTGAAGTTTAGGGGAGAGCAGAAAACCAGAACATTTAAGAGTGACTTGTATGCACATAACCCCACTCTCCCTTAAGCAGTATCTGGATCTGGTTTCAAACTACCATCCATAGTAACAGACAACAGAAGGCCAGACCTGTCACGTGTCCTCCTCAGAAAGTACACATCAACTAATCCACCAAAGGTAAAACTCCAACCACTTGCAAGTTCGAAAAGGTTATGTGTAGTGCTGATGAGTAAACTTGAAACATGAAATGTGCAAAATTAAAAGCAGATTAGCTATGAAACAGCTAGTTTCCATTCTCTTGAGAAGGAAGAACTTTTATACAACTTTGCCCAGTGCTCAGCGTTACAATCCACAGACTTTGTACACGCAGTTCCTTTTCTTCATCCCCTTTATCTCTTTTAGCCTATTCTTGTCAACCAAACAACTTCTCAGAGTTCAGGAGAGCATTTTGTCCATGTATGATCATTCATGGTGTAGGGGAACATAACTTCAAAACCCATCTCCTCCTCCCCTTCTCTTTCTCCCATCTCTGGTATTTTGGGAGTTAAGGGGGAAAGCTTCCTAGCCTTTCTTCTACAGCACTTAATCTTAAATCAGTGGGAACAATTGTCCTCTACATATAGAGAATAATCAGTTGAATTCAAAAGCGCACATAGCTTTCCCAACAGCAAGTAGAACATCGGAACATCAGGCAACAAAATACAGACTATCACATGTTGGGTCTTGGCTTGGTTTTGTTTGGGTTTTGGGGGATTTCTTTTGTTTTATTTGGGTGTGGGTAAAAAAGGAAAAGAAAAACACCACAATTCACACACCAGGTATTTTTAGTATCTCTGATGTTCATTACCATCATGAATCCAAACTACTGAACTACTAGAGATCAAAAGATCAGCTTGTTCCCGATGATGATAATCCAAAGACAATAAACACACGGAAAGGATTCTTTTTTTAATGAAACAAAACAGTATCTACCAAAGGAAAGAGGCAAGAAGAGACTTTCAAAGCACTAAGGAAAATGTGCAACAGGAATGAGATTTGCTTCTAAAAACATGCAGAATTTGTTACAGAGACTTTCAGTAAGAAATTTCTTCAATTGTTTTATTTTAAGGTGAGAACTGAGTAACAGAAAAGTAAATACTTGTTACTGGAGTTATTGTCCAAAGAATATCAAAACAATTGGGTTAACTGAACTAAAGTAGAATACGTTAAAATAACAAAAAAAAAAAAAATCATCAATTAGGTGGATTTATTTACCCATTTTTGGATGGTAGATTTCTTTAATTGAAAGAATAAGGAAGATACTGGTAGTGTTTTTGCTTGTTTGGTTGGTTTGTGAGTTTAGTTGGGGCTTTTAAGTGCCAGTAGTTTACAGAAGCTGGGCTGATTCTCAGACAAATGGATGTGTCAAAGCTAGAATACTAGCCAGGAACTTTGCATCTGCACCTGTTTTTATTACCCATGTAAGCTCAGAGCAAGTGTCTTCAAGCTCTGTTTCCTGAAGGAGATCCTAACAGCAGTAAGTATGTACACACAGCTGTAGCCTGATCTCCCAAAAGTACTTGGAAAGTATCATGGTATCCAACAAAATGAACTTCCTGTACTTTTACAGAACTGTCAGGTATCATTTTGATGCCAAGGAAAACCAAGGACGTAGCTGCAAGAGCAGCTGTCCAAAACATACTCAAAGGCAAGGACCGATGCTAACTTACTGGCTGTGGCAAAGAGAGGAAACAGCAGCACCATTTCAAGTAAGAAATACACACGCAGTGAACATTTTCGCTTTGAATAAAAGTATATGCATCTCAACATAGGTGATAATGTCCAAAGCGAAAATTGTGACTGGCATGGAAAAGAGTCAAAATAAATCCCCACCAACTGCTGCAAGCACATTTGGGTAAAGAAAAAAAAATATTTCCTGCATATAATTCAAGAATGGAGGACACAAGTATTTCAGCCTGAACCACACATCTAAACTTTCACTAAATGCACCATTTTTATACAGACCTGCCAGTGAGGTTTTTATCCTAAAAACAGGATAAAAAAATACTCAGACACTTCAGAGGTCAGTGCTTTTTAGTCTCAAATGAATAGTTAAATAAGCAAGCATCAAGGAACACACCGTGCTGGTAGGACATGCCTATTACAAAGAAATAACTCAGACACAAACTAGCACTTTTCCCTTCCCCCCACATGAATCTAAAAGATTCTGAAGCAGCAAAAAAAAAAACCCCAGAAAAACAAAAACAACAAAAAAACCCCAACAAAAACCTGATGAGCTTGACAGGGCTCTTCAGATACAGGAGCTACAAAAGGAAATTAATGTGTTCTTTTCCTAGAAAGTCAAGGTTTCTAGTGTTCTCCCCTACAAACTCGGGTCCCTCAAGATGGATTATTATCATGAACACTTTTCTTTTTTTCCAATTTGAGCTGGTGCCCCATTCATGAAAGCCACAGAATGACTTCTATACAAGAAAGATGGACATCTCACTAAAATGCAATTGTTCGTAATTCAGGACTTCCAACTTCTCAAAATTCTTGGTATGGTTAACCCAGGTCAAACAGTCAACTACAATTACTCAAGTCCTTCCTCTCACACCAAAAAACCTATTAGGTATTAAGCCTTAGGACAGCATTATAATTGCCATATCCCTACTGGACTTAAAGGAGTTCTGCTATTACATACGAGCTGATGAACTGGAATACAATTCTAATGGAAATTGAAGAAAAATATATTAGGTAAAAAACAAAACAAAAGAAACAACAACAAAAAACCCCCAAAACAACAAAAAACCCCCACAAAACAAAACAAAAAAAAAAAGGCAACAAAACCACCATCAAACAGACCCCCCAAGCCTATCCCATCTGACCTGCTACAACACAGACCGTATCTTTTGTAATCATATATTTTTGAGACCTAAAGTCAGAAAAGGAGAAGTCATTTAGTAAAGTAAAACAAACTCTAAAACAGAAAGGCTTTTAGGATTTGAAATCTAATGCTTGGAAATAAGAATGAAAGTTTTAATGCATTCCCTACATGCTGATTCATGCTGTTATAGGTACTCTTTATACCTAAAGGATCATTTGCTTAATAACAATTGTAAAGTGACAGCAAAAAGCACTTTAGAAGTGTCTGTCCTTCCAACATTCTCAGAGATACAAAAGCCACCTCCAACATAATCAGCACGTGAGTGTCCAGGGTTCCAAGTCCCCTACAAAGAATCTGTGGTTACACGACCTGAGTGTTCAGTCACATTATCTACACTGAACAGCCACTAAAGATTTTGCAGAATAGCATGCAGAATGAGTACTTGCCACTAAGTACCCTGCTTTTGTTTTTTATTTTTAAAAAGCGGATCCCCTTCTCCCATGTTTGTCCACTGACATCCCAGCCCCAGCTACTGAAAAAGAGGTGCAGTAGTCTTACTGTTCGCTTATGAAGTTTAGCCCACTCCAGGGCTCCCATGTACAGACCATCCAACTGTGCAATAATATAGCCAGCATGCCTCCAAAATGGGTCATCCTTATTATTTCTGATCTGTTGTCTTGTCCATTGATCTTGCTTCCTGCAGAGGAACAAACAGGTTGGGGTTTTCTTGGCTTTTTTTTTAGAGTATAATTGATAATGCAGGGAAGGGACAAATACCTTATGACCCAGATGGTCCAATCTTACTAGAGATTTGAGGCAAATCATGCCTTGGAAATCCTGCAGATATAAACATTATATCCTCCAAGTGTAAATGTTCAGACTTAGGCAAAAAACCCTACAATCATGTGCCTCTACCAGATTTTAGTGTCAAAGAAAGAGCTGGACTCCCTGCTAGTGGGGGACTTTGCTAGCAGACCTAGCATTCCCATATAGTCAGTAAAGGGAAACAAGCATTTGATAGGACAGATGAACCGTTCCCTTTCTAATGTCTATTTAGGACTAAAAATAGACTGACATTTGAAGAGCCTCCTTCTCTCCCCCAGATTCAAGTGCAATGAAGGCTTCCTGCTGGTGGTGCTCAAATGCTGCCTGAGAACCACGTCCATGCTCCTCTGAGTAACAGGTGGGAGGCCAAACAACTGTACCCTGTGCCAGGTCCAGTCAAGAGCCAAATCACCCAGGTTTAGAGCATGAGGCAACACAAGCTGAACAGACCCTAGGGCAAGAGCCAGCAACATTGTAAGGATCTCTCAGAGTTCTCTCTTTTGCTATACACAAAAGGCCACAAAAGAACTGCAGGAAATGAGGACCAGATGCTGGCCTCTTCCCTCCTCCCGTATCTATCCATCCAGCACTACGTAAAGCAGCAAAATAGGACAAACCTGTAAAGGAAGCAAACTCTTCCAGAAGTATATGGGTGATAAAACCAACCAGAGTTAGCTTTCTAGAAGCAATGAGATGCAAGAAGTATGTCCAAGGAAACACGGATGCGGTCAGCGTATTTAGGGCTAAGGACTGCCAAGATACCACAGCAAGCCCTATTGCAAAACTGCTATAAAGTAAAGCAGTGATGCAGGAGTTGAGGATAGAGGCAATAAAAAAACAACACAAGGCCACCTAGTAGTGTCCCCCTTCATCCAACAATGCTCCTTGGGGAATACAGCTGCTATGCTGTGTCTTTCTAGAAAAAAACCCACACACATTGATATGGTAGCTATCCCATTTCTCTCACTAGGAGGAGCACAGCAACGCTGAAAAATGATAGCAGGGGAGCACTAAGGTTTTTTGTTCTATTTTTTGGATAAGCTAAAACCAATCAACTTCATATATGCACACCAATAACAGAATTAGTCAGATATAGAACCCCTTATGGAAAGGGCAAGACAAGGCAAAGATGGAAAAAAATAGTCCCCATAAGCGACCATTTCACAAAAGTATTTGTGATGGAAAAAAACCACAGGTCTAAGGAGATTAAAATAATCGGTAATCACAGCTGAGTTTCCCAGTACCTGGCCTGGTTCTTCTCCCACCTGTATTTTCCCCACCAGGGTAGCTGCATTAGTCAAACAGAATTATTTTTGATTTTTACAGCTAAAGAGAAAAGTGAATCAGGACTTTTGAGATTAGAACAGAATTTACATTAGTAGTAGAATAAAATACTAACCTAACAGAAGAAGGAAAGCATACACAATGATAAAAAGATTAGGGTGCCAGGAGACCACCTCCAGTGTAACACTGAAAATATCAGCTTTTCAAAAATAGAATTTTACTAGAATGACCTTCAGAATTCATTGACATTACCCACACCCTTCGGAAGCAATGGTTTTAAACATTTCTTTGAAAGAATCAGAATTAGGGAAAAGTATATGCACTTCATGTATATTTAGAATTTCTTTTAATAACAATGGCTTTCAATCAGAGGGAAGGGAAGCATATATTTTCCTCAGCCCATAAGGAAGAGAGTAAAAAAAGCTTGAAAATTCTGTCATCCTCCAACCCCAAGTCTTAACTGATTCATTTTTAGCAAATAAATACATACGCCATAAAATTCTGAACTCCACTTCGAATGGCGGGAGTCTTAATTAGCTGTGGATACATATTTGCAGCATGGTCATACATTTGCCTGAAAGAACAAGAGTAACAGGAGTTATTCCTTTGCATCTTCTCTTTACCAACCAACCAATATGCCTTGACAGACAAGCAACACAGCAGTGCACAACCAACAGCAAAAGTAACACATAAAAGATTGTTAAAATTTGACTTAAAATAAATTACTTTGCTAATGCCTGCTCAAACTGCTTCACAATGGAAAGAGGACAAGCAAGAATGAGACTGAACTACTTCATAGCAAAACTGCACATTCAGGGAATATGTGTAGGCCAGAAGCATCTTGAAAGCATTAGCACATTCATTTAAGCACACCAGAAATAGTTTTCTGGAGAGCTGTTCTATTTGGAATCAAAAAAAACCACAGAGGTGAAAGTAATACTATTTGCTGATTCATTTAATTTCACTCTTCAGAGAGAGAATTTCAGCATATCTAGCAGGTTTTACTTGCCATTAACCATGTTCCATTCTGTTTAAGCTAAGTATCTCCATTTTCAAGTGTGTATAAGATGATCCAACACGTTATCACAGGAACTCCCACTCATGGCAGCCCTAAATAGATTCAGCTTTATAGAGACCAAAATTCTTGTGATTTTTTCTGTTGTTGAATTCAGTTAACTGTTTTATCCACATTAACTATTAGAAACAGAAGTTGAACGGGTTTTGTTACTTGGTTGGTTAGGGCTTTCTTGTTTGCTTTCTTGAAGTGAAGTCCTGCAAGATGAAATCAACTGTCAAAAATGCTCAGAAGCCCAAAATTAAAGTCACCCTTCCCTATTAGGTGAAATGTAATTGTCTGATCCAAGCCAAAACAAAACTTCAACGTATCTCAATCTAACCAACATTTTTTTCAGTTGCTGATTAATTAAAAAAAAAAAAAAAAAAAGGGACATTTCACTGAGTTCTGGAGCTGATAGAGATAGAATTACATCAGTCATCAGTACACTTATCTCCTACCAAGTGCTGAGAGAAAGAAAACAGCACTGAGAAACAGATACCAGCCTCAAGGAAAGCACATGCCAGCACAACAGAGTTCCTATAGCAAAACTTATGAGGGCAGCTTTCTCTGGGAGGGATGCAGACAGGAGCTCTTCCCAGTTTCCCTCAGGGCATAATTAGAGAATACAGACAGAGATGATGGAACGGTTTGCTGATGATTAAAGAACCATTCACTGACCTTCTCCCCTGTTTCTGTCCCGTTCCCAGACAATTGCATGAACTTGATAACTTTATCCTGCTGCTTCTTATCTCAGCTCTGGTACCATTCTGACAATCAAATCTAATTGTCTCACATTCAGGCAAAACACTAACCCAGCAAAAATGTGATTTATATTTATTTGTAATTTGAATTAGGTTGTGGAAGGGAGGTGCTGGGACAAGTGGGGAGCATTCAACAGCTTTGTACCATTACATTTTTCACAAAACTGCAGCTCCAGCATCCATTTCAGTTCTAGAGTTTCCTGTCTCCCATGTAAGCCCGGATCGCATAAAATAATCATAACCTACTTCTAGAAGGTAGAATACTAGAATACCTACTTCTAGATAGAAAGAAAGTTGGACACACAGATCAACGTTCTCCACCCCTGCATATTCACAGAGAATTTGGCAAATAAAAATCCCAAGTAATTTTAGGAAGGGAACTAGAGCATGACATACCCCATACTAGAAATCAGAGCTCTCATGTCACCGAAGAGGAACAAAAAGCACGAGTTGGTCCATCTGGCAGATGATCATTTAGGGATTAGAGCCAGATGAGGAAGATAAAATCCAGATAGAATCCTGGCCTAACCACTGCCTAAGCCAGGACAAATGATCAGGCTTCCACACTCAACTGTCAGCTCTACTCTCTATTTTGCACTCAAAGGTTATGCAACACAAGGCAGATTTTACAGCAGTAGTATCTTTAAGCTGTCATGACTGATGTGGAGACTGGGTTAGTTCAGAATCATGTGACTAAAACCACCTTCTTTAATGTCTTTCACTCTTTTACCTGCTAACAGAAGACAGACAATTCCTGGAATAGATTTTTTTTTTTTAAATGACCAAGGTTATCAAGAATTTTTCCCCCAGTTGCTCTCTTTAGCATTTTTTGCTTTAACAAAGCTTCTATGTGTATGGCTCGTGTGTTTTGTAGGGGCATTATTCTCTGAATTAAACTGGATCACTACAGTAAGGCTTTGCAACTACATCTAAGGCCAAACACAAGGCAATTGCAAATCTGGGACAAGAATTCCAAGCCTAAAACCAGAAAAGCAGAGTCCTCCTTCTTTAAATTAGTGAGGAAGATGACAGAACTCAGATCAGCTGAGGCTATATGAGGAAAGAGTAAAATTAATGTTGCTTCAAATTTAAATACTGCTCTTAGGCACCTGGCATGCCCCAATTGGAACTGATTTTAAATAATGTCACACATTTGGATGTGCTCTGCCACTAAGTAAAGTCAGGCCTCTGCTAGAAATAGGGAAAGGAAATTCATACCTAAGAAAGCCGGTGCAAGAACCTTGGTGGGATGATATGACTTGACTTTCTATAAAGTTGGGATAGAAGTATCTGGATCTCCAGACACTACAGGCATTAGGATTCAATTTGTCCAACATCTAACTACACATTTTAAAAACATACAGATACTCTTATACTCTATATCAAGTGTCAACAATAGAAAGATGAAGCATGGTCTAGAGAAGACTTAAATTTCTACCATCACTGGAAAACTGGTCTGACTATTGCTTCTTCTACCACTGACCTATTTACCATTAGAGCTGAAATTAATTCTTCCCCAGTAATCCAAAATAAAACAGTTCTAGCATGTTTCATATTTTGATTTTTTTAAAATCTGGTTATTTTATAGTCTGTTTAGGTTCCTGCTATAGGCAGAGCATATATTTTTAAGAGAGATACTTTGTCATTCTTTTGCTTACATGTTAAGGGCCTAGCTGTGTCTGGAAACTCTCCTTCATGCCCTAAGAGTAATGTGAGATCTGAGCTAGCCAAGAATTCCTGAAGATCTCCAAATTGCAGGCACTGTCAAGTTGGAGCCCCTGCTCATCCAAGAAGCTGTACTTCAACATGGTTTCAGACAATTTCCTTCCTATTAATGCATCACATCAGAGCTCTTCCTAGTAGGACTTCTAGGATTTCTGCAAAGAGCCATCCTGGCTCTGCTTCATGGAGTCTTTACTGCACATGGATGCAAGACAGCTGGAGACCTTGGAGTTGTTCAGACTAGAGGTAGCCATGTCCTAAAAGGCTCTTCAGTTACCAAGCACACCCAGTGTTTTCACATTGGAAGACTGTGCTGGAACCACCTGAGGTGCCTGCACAGGTAAGTCACACAAGAGTCTTCACTCCAGCAGCTAAGTGGCTGAAAATGCAAATAACGCCTTCCCCAAAGCTAAACACATCCCTACACTCTCCCTTGTTCTTACCAGGAACTTAAAAAGGAAGGTCAAACAGTGGGCACCAATGTGTGCAAAAGCAGAATTAGAGACACCTTCTCTAAGGAAAGCTGGGATGGTGCTAGAGTTTCCCTGAAGACAGGCTAAATGGGCCAGGCAGTCTGATGCAAATAAAGTTACAGACTGACAAAGTCTATTTCTCAGTTCTACTTCAGAAGACTTGTTTAACTGTCCCATAGATAGAACATCTATCTGCCAGCATGTTAATTAGGGTTCTCTACATTTCTAGGCAAGATGAAGGAGAAACGGAGTTCTGAGTGCTATCTTAACATCTGCAGACTTAAGGAGTTCTCACTTCTCCTGAAGTTTAGGAAATTGCAAACACAGTCTATAGCAGGATTCACTAGCTGCAGTTTGCCAGATAAAAACCCACTAAGGTCATGCAGCTAAAACCTGAAGTAATAGGTTCTCTGTTTTATCAAGGCTCAAGAGAGTACATCACTATTTCATCTCTGCTCCTTACCTGAAACATTTTCAAAAGATATTCTTAGCCTCTGGAGAAGCCTTCTTTATCCAAAATAGCTTTATACAACCTGACAGAAAAAACTTACGTTTGTAACCCCCGGTGAGAAATATGCTTGTACTGCAGTTACAGATGGGCAATGGGGCAAAGAAATAGCCAAAAAAACTAAATTCAGATGGTATCTATAATATTTGATACTCATTTTATTGATAGCAAGCATTTTCAGGTTTTGTACTTGTCAGAGGATTTCTCTGCAGATTTTCTCAAGAAGTTTCCCCAGAAAAGAAAGGCTTTGGCTACTTCTGGTTTTGCATCTTAACCTACTCTCGCACTTAATCTCCTTTAAAACAGCTGAATTTCCCACCTCGCTTAAAAGCCTAAGTCTCAACCCCTACTTCTCCACTTCAATACAATCCCTCAGCTTCACTTCTATTCATTACTAGTTCTGCTATATCCACTCCCTTACAAAGGGCCACTTAGTGCTGGAGCTGTTAGCCCTAGAGTAACAGCAGCCAAGGCTAGGAACCAACTTCAGTAGGCATATGACCTGGAAAAGGCAAAAGCATTGAGCAAAATAACTTGGATAACTTAATTCCCATGAATCTTCACTTAACACGCATGGGGAAAGAAGAAAAAAGGGAGAAAAATCTCCTCCTCTAAAACTTAGCCTAGAATAAAACAGCAGATAAATCCCTGCAGACACTGTTGCACATTCAAACCGCATTTAAAGGAACAGACATATACCTAAGTTTGCTTAAAACCCAGGAAGACACATAAATCTACTGTGGAGGCAGAAGAGGAACAGAGTGTGAGTTGTTCCTACTAGAGCACTATTTGCCATCTAATTGAGCTTAGCATGGACTGGGCTACTTGTAGTATGACAAAAGCTTAAGCACCTACTTATTAATATACCTAGGTAAAGCCTTAAGAAAAAAATCCGTTGAATAATACCCAATTTTAACAATATTCTAAGTGTAATGCTAGCATTTCCCAGATTCAGGGACAGTTTACATAAACTGACTAAAGAGTGCAAGGCAGTAACCTCTCACACCAAATAACCCAACAATATTCAGATCTTTCATGTACTTTATTTCCTTTCTCCATCTTAGAGTACAGGTCCTGCACTATGAACTTCAGGACTGCTTTACTTTCTCAGAAGCGTTTGTTATTGACAAATATTACTTTATTGAATTTCCCTTATATACTTCCAGAAACCTAGGTGCCTCATCAGCAAACCCCACTAGAGAGTCACATTATCATATGCTCAGAGAACTATCTGTAAATAGTAACCGATCTTAAAATATCATACTAATTAAATGAGTATCATCTTGTCCAGCAGCCATATCTGACAAATGGTCAGGAGACAACCTTCCCTTGATGGCCTGTTCAACATAGCCTATGGGTATTTATTTCAGTGTTCTGAAAGCAAAGTTGGTGAAGTCAAAAAGTCATATCACAAGCAGCCATCACAAACCTCTCCCAACCATTTCCCAGCCATGCACCAGAATTTTGGAATTTTTCTTTTCCTATGACTATGTTGATAGCACAAAAGATGGAGCTTGTTCAACAACAAGCCACACGTCATGTTTTTAGTTATATCACCAGATATAGAGAACCATAGAACCTCTTACGTTGGAAAAGACCCTCAAGACCATCAAGTCCAACCTAGTACTGCCATCTACTACCAGAGAGTATTTCATAGTGTCATTCTATCTTCCAACTTAGTCAAGGAAAGAACAAAGTTCAGTTAATTTTTTTGGTTGGCTATTGTTGAGGGTTACGGACTTTTTTGTTTGTTTCATTTTAGAAAAAAAAACCCTGCACTGGATTTGTAACAAGTACAAAATTCTGTCACTTTTCATAGATGTGCAATGTGGGAAAGGCGCAGTCCCTTAGGGCTTTCAGTAGAACACCGACCCTTCTAGACATACCCCAGTCTGCCTTCAGGCCTATAGTCTGTATTTTATTTAACTCAGTCAAGACAACTCCCCATGCTGTGAAGTTTCACTATCTGCTCCCCGTCAGTTTCTTGACGGGATTTGCTGAAAAAGATCCTTAAGGAAGCCCTGCAGACCTTGTGACCAACACTTCTCCCTGCTCTGCTCTCAACTGCCTGATCAGTCACCAAACTACCAGCTGGGGAAATAACTTTTTGACACTCCTTATGCACTTCTTTACACATGTGTTATTTTGCAATTACAATACTTAACCAGTAATACAGATACGGTACTCATCTATCGCACCAAGTTGTTGGGAGAGCCAGCAGGATGAGAAGGGGAGGGCACATCCTGATCCCATAATGAAAAAGCTATACTTCGTACCTGCTACTAATTAAAAGAACAGCACACAGCTGCAAAATCTATCATTAGTTTAAATGGACGGGAATTTAGGGCAATGAAAGCAAACAAAAAAACTCACAAGTACAGAAATTCACTGGAAGTGTCATGAATTGAGTTGCCTCCTGAGGTACTTACGGAGCTGTGAGATAGCCTTCCAAGAAGCCAGCAACATACATAATATCTTCATTGCTTAAGGTCTGAGTGCCATAACCTGCTCTGATCTCCAAGACTCCCCAGCCTGTTCTCTGTAGACTGTTGTTGTAGAAGCCATAAGCATCTCCACTCCTGTCCAGTGAATTCCTGACCTGAAGTATTTTTTCAGCTCTATTCCAGTACACAGTTGCATAGCGGACTTCTGTGGTGGAGAAGAAAGGGGATAAGGGAAACAAACATAGGTAAGTGTTTCCTATGCAATACTGAAATGTCAAGATAGTATTTTAGCAATTTAAAGAAGTTATTTTTATACCTTTCTAACAGGCTTAGTTCTACTACGGAGATCAACACTAATGTTAATGTACTAAAAAAGGGCATGAGAACTAACTGGAGTTTTACAAAAGCTCACAGCTAAACATTCTCATGTTATTCTTCTGGAAGTTACCTACAACTCTTTCAGTGTACACCTCCAACATAGCTGAGTGTTGACATAAAACTCTGAAAAGTATTTCCTTTCTGGCCCAGAAGACAATCTATACAAATCTTACTGAAATCTGCTTTAGAAGACAGCATGCCTTAGCAACTGCAAAGGATTATAAACTACTGTTGACTTAATTTTCCACTTAAAGATTCAAAAACTAGCAAAAGCTTTCTACACCGACTATCTGGGCAACTAATCCTGCAGGCAGCATAACAGAAGCACTAGGATTCAGTGGGTCACAAGCTTAAAAACAAAAGCACAACAGGTATGCAATCCTTTACAAGATATACAATGTCTATCATCCATCGGAAATAGAATCGACCCCAAGCATGAAATGAACAGGAAGGAAGGGGTGTTAGACTGCTCAGAGTTCCATGTGGACTGCTGTTTTAAGAAACTTTCTTGATTCCTTGTGTTTTAATCCTGCAAAACTGAAGAATAAAGAGCAAGGTAAACTGCTTTCTGAAAAAAAAAGAACCAAACCACCAAACAAACAACAAAACAATCAAAGAAGTCCCATACCCTACAATTTTAATTGTATCTTCCCTAAGATGGGCTGTGATTACATCAGCTCTCTATTCATGAGTGATCAAATCAGTACTACAGTACTGTAAGCGAGAAGAGTTAAAAAAAACATATGTCAGAGTTCTCAGAATTATTTGAAAAGTTTTAAGGGATAAATTCATAAACAGTCCTTCTGAACGGCTACACAGCCCTCTGGCATATCATCAGCAAAACTGCCGAGGGTACACTCTGCCCCATAATTGAGGTCATCAAGGAAGATGCTGACCAGTATCAACCACTGGCATATACCACTTGTTATCAGCCTCCAGTTAGGCCTTGTACACTGTGCACTAGATCAGTCTTCATGATGTACTGGAGACATGTCTCAAGGGAACAGAAAATGCATTGGCAGAACCAGAATTCTAGTAGTGAAAGAACTTCGCTTTTTCCACGTTCTATGAAAAGAAGTTGTTACGTGAGTCTATTTAGAGATGAAGTAATTTCAGGGACTTGGAACACAGTGTTTAAAAACATGTTTTTCATCTGTCAGGTACTGAGGCTATTTAAAGGAGTGAGACATAACAGACTTTCAGTAACTTCAAGAAGCTATGAGCTTAGTCTTCTGTTGTCTCCTTAACTATCTTCTAGCAACAGATGCAGTAATTTCTACTTTAGGTTGAAGGTAGACGTGTGAATCACTCAGACTGAAAAATCTGTAAACAGAAGCACAGGCTGATAAGGATCATCACTGATGAAAGCCAAAGGCCACCTTACAAAGCTAGAGCTTACATACAAAAAAAGTCAGGGAAAAGGAGGTTCCATGAGGGAGCGATGCAAGGGGTCAGAGCAGAACACAACTTGCCTGTCCAGCAGTAAATGGGAAGGCTGATTCCAGCCTGGAAGGCTGTTGCAGGGCAGAGGAGAGACAGGCTACTTGCACAGTAAACAAAGATGTTGAGGAATGTGTAAAAAGAGCAAGAACAAAGTAAGGCAAAACATGACCATCTTTCCTTCTCTTTGGGAGGCTGTGGAGAGGTGGCTGGAAGTCCAGAGGAACCAGGGCAGCTGGGTATTGCTATTAAGTGCCTGCTAACTAAACAGGTATCTCAGATATAACGTGTCTGCCTAAAGCAAAATAGCTGCTGCTTTCCTTTGGAAAAGAAAGTGGATGCCAACACCAGACAGACCTATCTGATACAGGCACTCTTACATGGCAGGCTGGCTTTTTTTGTTTTATGCTCTGCCAGAGCATGAACATGCAGCGCTATTTTCAAAAGTCAGAACAAACTTTTCAATTACCCCTGGAGTTTGCCCTGCCCCAGCTTCCCTACATGACAAATTTAAACTGAAGAAAACCAGGACTTGAAGAGGATGGGAGGGAAGGGAAAATATCAAATAAGAGGATAATTTGCAACAAACCTTGAGAGGCCAGTAAAGGAATAGCATCAAGGTAGCTGTTACAGACACAGTTTAACAACAATGCTGGAAAACATTATTTTCCATTACTGCTTTTTTCTTTTCATTGACTCATGATGTCATTTCACTTTGCAGCTGGAGTTAAAACTACAAGCTTATAAACCTGTGTACACTACAAGGTAATCAAAGCATTTTGTACCACCTAATCTGTTACAATTTTATTCTGTGTTAATCTAAAAGAGCAGGACTGTCTTTACCAAGAAAGCCATCCAGAACTGAAGCATAACACGGAATATAGATATACAAGAAGCACTCGCACATTTTCAAACAATCCTGTTTGAGTTCTGAAAAAACCAGGAGCCTTCCTATTGAATAATACTGGTATTTTTACATTTATTTGTGGAGGGTGAGGCAAGGGGTCCTAGCACCTCTTATCCAAGCAGTCATACTGGTAAATTCTTGCATATAAAACAATTCCAACATCTTCATGAACCTACAAATCATGCTTTCATCAAAGTTAAGACTTCCAAGTGTTCAGCCTGTCAGGACCCTGACGAACAGAAAAGACTGTGATAATCTGTAACTATTCCATGGCAGGGTTGCTTAGAATAACCTGAGTAACACACCAAAGCACACACCCTCTACTGCAATGAAGGAGTCAAAATCCCAGGGGATAGGGCAGGCCAGTGGAATCACCCTTCCCCTACATCAGCCAGCCAGGAGAATTGCAGAGCATCAGCAATGCAGAAGAGTTTCACCACAACCACCAGTGTGGTGGGAGAGAGACGAGCAGAAGTGCAATGACAGAACAAGCCTGGAAAAAAAGAGTTCCTTCTTTCTGCAGTCAGTAGGGACTGGGAGGAACCCTCCTTCAAACTGCCTGCTTTTAAAGATACATCAACCCTTCTGCCAAAGATAGATCCAGAAACAGGGACTATAGTTGGGAGAGTGCTGGAATTTCTATAGCAAGTGAGAAGTATCTGCTTTTTGTCAAAATTATTCCCTAAAAAATGGGAAAAGGAACATATTTCAGCCATGAATAGGAGGTGGTAGTGGTCCCTTTGGGTTTCAAGCTGAAATGCCAAATCTGTTCTCTGCCTTTTGGGCTCAATACAGGTATTTCCAAAGTTATATTAAAACCGGACATTGTCTTATTTGGTGGCAGCAGGAGAGCAGAAATACATACCTGTTCACTAGAATATGAAACAAGCAATTAAAGGAAATACTAAGAGGATTGACAAGATGAAACACAAGAGGAAAGAAGATGCTGAAAAGGACATGAAAGAATGGAAGTAATTTGGCAGAAAAGAATTGACAGAGAAGACGAAGAATGAAAGAAAAGCAGTACAGAGATGGCCCAAAACCATTGAACAAGCACACTATCACTAATATTTATTAAATAAATTACAGCTACAAAAATAACACCTGACATGCCTTAAGAATGCCAGTAAAATTTGCTTGGCAATACACAACAGCTGCTTTTCCTTGTGCTTTCCCGAGTATAAGATGTTTTTAAAACATACACGTATCAAGTTATTAGACTTTATAATTAGAGAAATGACTAGAACTCTTTTTTCCTTCCAAGGTCTGGGGGTGAGAAATAATACTCATATTTTTCCTTAGTCTGAGAAACAAGCCAACTCACAAGCAATGGAACACGGGTTAATTCACATGTAACAAGCTCAATGAACAACTGTGAGCATCTCCTACTAATATGAAAACTACTGGTTTCCTTAACTACTAAATTTACTAATTTAATTTAACTACTAACTTTTATCTGTGGCTTTCCAAATGTGAAGCTATTTTTTTGCAGAGGTGCTCTTCATAGATTCTGCCTATAAACTTTCCACTAAATAGGGAAGATATCACTCTCCTGTTTCACTGAAAACTAGTTTTGCATCACTTCAAAATACAAAAAAAATCTAAAACAAAACTCCACATTTGATTTCAGTATACCCTCCATTACAACTAAGGTTCAGTAGTAAAGATCATATTATCACAGGACTGCATTTAAATATTTCAGGTCAACCATAGTAAGGATGTTTCTGTTCAATTTTTTAATTTGAAAGAGCTTGACCTATTCTTCCATTAAAACTTTTATAGAATCACAGAATACTAGGGGTTGGAAGTGACCTTCAAGACTAGTTCCAACCTCCCTACAATAGCCAAGGACACCTTTCCCTAGGCCAAGTTGCTCAGGGCCCCAGCCAACCTGGCCTTGAACATTTCCAGGGATGGGGCATCCACAACTTACTTGGACAACCTGTGTCAGCGCCTCACCACCATCACAGTAAAGAATTTCTTCCTGTTTCTAATCTCAACCTGCCTTCTCCCAGTTTAAAACTATTGCCCCTTGTCCTGCCCAAATGCCCATGTAAAAAGTCCATCTCCCTGCTTTTTATAAGCCCCCTCCAGGTACTGGAAGGCTGCAGTGTCTCTCCAGAGTGTTCTCCAGCTCCCTCAGTCTTTGTAGGAAAGGTGTTCCATCCCTCTGATCATCTGTGGCACTCCTCTGATCCTGCCTATCCATGTGTTTATTTTTATTAGAAGCATCCTTTCATCTGTTAAAAAAAGGTGTAACTCTGAAGAACAAGTGAGATTTCAATATACAGTTATGATTGGACTCTATTACAAAACAAATGCTAAGTATTTCAGGGCTTCTTTAGAGATTACTTTAAATCACATAAGAAATTAACCCAAAGCCCAGTAATTTTCAAATAAAGGACTAAATGCTTTCTTGATCTGCCTGAATATAAGCTATTTGCATTTTCTATTCTACTGACCTTAATTCATCCTATTTCCTCATGCATTTCAGGTCTAAGTAATTTTTCAATTTGCTCCCAACAGGCCTGTCATTATTTGAAGCCTAATCCCCTGATTTGTGCTTACATTAGAGAAAAGCAATATTCAAACGTGAACTATCAATTAAGATTTTCAGTCTTGTATGGTTTTCATGTTCACAAGGACACTTACTAGTAAAGCTTAGCAAATGCAGCGGATTTGCCAAAACAGTTACAGGTACCTAACATGGGTCACCCAGAGGAAACAAAAATAACCATTCAACAAGGAGCTTCACTAATCTCAGAGCATCTCAATTTAAGTCATATTAGAGAACATTCTCTAGAAACAGTTGCCAAAGTGTATGATGGAGAATCTTCAAGGCACTCAAAATGCTAAAGAACAATGAGCCAATTTTTTAAAAAAAGGAATCTAGACACTTCACAATGTTGAAAGCCATTTACTCTATTAAATAGCCTAAAGGCATTTCTATTTGCTGCTTTGTAGTTTTCTACCAGTAATTCAATTATGATGTTAGAAATCAGTTGGGCATCAGGTGAAACTACCTCATACCCTAAACTTCCTTTCATTTCTGCTGCATAATTCACAGCTGACCCTTTGGTTCTCCCAACTGAAGTTTTTGCCAATCCAGGTAAAGTTTTAAAAGCATGTCTGCAAGATGAGGTAAGACTGCACAAAAAATTACATGCTCACAACATTTTGCAAACATTGAAACAACTCTTAGGTCAATTTCTCCTTGGTTTATGGCACTTAATACATTAACTGGGAAATGCATGTAAGATAAGCACCAAATCCAGCCCTTAAAACCTTCAGAATCAATCGATAGATGCACAAGAGCAAGATACTGTGTCGCAGCCCGAGGCAGCGTGGTTGGAACAAGATGATTCCTTGAAGTCCCTTCCAACTCGAACCGTTCTGGGATTCCGTATGAGTTCTGAAGCGCAGACCGTGACCTACGCCCACAAGGCAGCACTAAAACTCTGTTAGTCACAAGTTGCAGCATGCCGTAGGCCACAGCACCACAACGAAGTCTTCACCCTGAACGATTCCCGTGCCTACGTATGACATTGAAAACCAGCACGGCTGGGAGTTCAAGGCAACTGCCCACCTGTTGGATCCTCAGTTTGGTTCCCCGCGCCCCTTCTGGGAACGGGGAAGATGTTAGAAAGCGCCGGCATCCGACACCCACGCGGCAGCACGGCCGCGCCGGCCCGGCCGCCGGGGCACGAGGTGCTCCCGGAGCAGCCCCAGAGGAGGCCAGACCCAGCCCGACCTGCAGGGTCCCGCCGTGGGGAGCGGGGGCCCGGCGGCCTCGCACCCGCGTCCCAGGCAGCACGGGGCGGAGGCGCGGCGGCCCCAGGCGGGGCGCAGAGCCCGGTGCTCCCCAGGGAGAGCCGCGCTGCCTCCACCGCAGCCGAGCCCGAGCCGGGCTACCCCTCCCGACCGCCTAGCAACCCCGGGGCTGGGGGCACTCGCAGGGCAGCCCCGGTACCTCCTTTCGTCCCGCCCACCACGGCGAGGGGGCTCTGGCCGACCGCCCCCCGCGCGTCTCACCTGCGCGGCCGCCCGCCGCCGCCCACAGGAGGACGAGCGCCCAGCAGTAGCGGCACGCACCGCTGCCGGCCCGGGCCATGCCACCGCACCTCCTCCGAGCGCTGGGAGGCGGCGGGACTTTAAGAAGTTCTCTCGCTCAGGGCAGGTCTCGCCGCTGCCCCCGCCTCCTCCGGCGCCCGCCCCGGCCGCGGCGGCCCGTGCTGGAGGTTACCCTGCCGGGGACGGTTGTTCTCCGCGCCGGCCGCTGGGATGTGCCCCGGGAGCGGTGGCATCTTTCCTGCCCCGATACGGGTTTGGAGACCCCAAGGCCTGGCTGAGGTGTGGGAATCACTCCTGGCCGAGGTCCGGCCTCGCAGGGTAGTGAGGAGTGGACTTCCCGAGGGTGATTAATCTAAAAAGGGGGAAGGTTTATCAGGAAAGGCCTCCGGAAAGCATCAAGAGTTGGACAATGCTTTGTCGAACTATGCGTTTTGCATCACAGGAAGGGCAGCTTTCAGCCTTGTTGGGAACAGCAACTGCTGTGTGTCCCACCAAAAGAAATGAGGGACAGTCATTTTCCTAGGGTTTACAGATAGAGACAACTTTCCATGGGGTTTACCTTTGCACCCGTGATTCAGACCATTTTGAGGCACTCCATTTTTGTCTCACCCAGAGTTGGATAGTCTACCATTATCTGAAAACGGCCATTATCTGGACTTCATGTTTCAGTAATTGTTTAAGACAGTTTGAATTTGATACCGGTGCCTGTAATAGCCTCATACAACAAGGTCACATGCCAACCAGATCAGGCCAAGTAGCAAGCCTTGGCCCCAAGCCCCAGTAAGAGCACTGTATCTCCAGGCTGCAGGCATCCTTCCATACCTGTCACTGTTTTGTTCTGGGCTACTTTTCACTTAGAGATAAGGAAAAAACAGGCATTCAAACCAGAATCCAGGGTTTTTTAAAAGACTAGTCAAAGTTGGTTTTATTGTGATGTGTAGGTAACAGATACGTGCAGAGACAGAACCATGTGAAAAACAAATCTGCCAGAAGATATGTCCATCAACTCACTGCTAAGGTAACTATTTATCTTCACAAAATGATACGAAATTTATTATCTGAAGAACGCTGGAAAGAGAAGGGCTGCTGAAAACTAAACACTGTTTAAATTAATTTTCTTAATCAATGTCACGCCCAAGAATGCAGACATAGAGACACAGCTTGTTGATTGGCACCAGGAGGTAGGAAATAGCAGACTTCACATTTTTATTGTACTCATACTCTTTTTCATGCATACCAGTTTTAGAACATCAGGGGTTTTGTTTTTTAATATCCTCATCGCAATGAATGTTTCCATTAGGACACAGACAGAGGATGGTATGGTATTAATGCCAGTGTGAGTTTGTGATTGGTTATATGTAATGTGAAAGCTGTGGCTGTTGGGTACACAGTCTCTGTTATTCGTCTGTATCACATTCCTGAGTGTAGGAATTTACATTTATTAGGTAAGAGTATAAGCCCTACAGCACCTCATTATTTAATTTTTCTAGTAATCTTTGCACTTCAGATCTGTCTATTTACATCTACATTGTTCTTTTGGTGTGCGTGTTCTTACAAAGCCAGCTTATCTTAACAAAGAAAAAACAAAGGCAACAGGATTGCTCTTTTAAAATTCTTTTTATGCTGTTTAGTTGAACAAAAATGCTGTTCAAAACTATAAAAGAATGATTTTGCACCAATGTTATGGTTTGAATACTGACCAACATTTGACAATGGTAGAAGTAGTTTTGCTTTGAAAGCCAATGATCATCAAAAGGCCCTTGCAAGAGTAGATTATTAGAGATAGTTATTCACTCAGTAGATGTTATTTCTTCATGTGAATGCTGATTTTCTTTTACATGCAGCCCCTGTGCTTTTGTTGCCTTTTAAAACTGTTTATTAATATCAGTGCCATGGTGTCGTTGAAGAATGAGTCATCTGAGTAAAACCTGCTTTACTGTAAAACTGCATCCAAAAGTTGAATTGAAAAGGTCTGAGGTTAAGAAGTCCAGATAATTTTATTTCCTTAATTTCTGTTTCACTTCTGGTTTGGGTGCAGAAGCAGAAGTGGTGAAAAGATATGAAAGTGTCCTGTTTTGCAAGAATTGCAGTTTCATTTTTCAGGCCCAGGAGATTCAGGTAAGCTTTAGAAACCGTACTTCTGGAATAATCTCCCAATGTAAATAACAGAAGTGTTGTCTTTTGAACGAAGTCAGCTTGATTAAAGAAAACACATGAAACACAGAGGAAAACAGCAGAAGAAACAAAATAGCAACATATCCAGGTTTTACATATGATATATTTAATTATATCTTCAAATATATTACACCAAATTTTTCTTCAAATAAAAATTACAAATTAAATACAACATCTAAAAATCATGACAAATTAAGGTTTTGCTGTGAATGTTTTCAGAAGTGGATTATTGAACAGGCTATCACAGTTTAAAAAAACCTAACTAAAACAACCCCACACATACTATTTTCCAGACTCAAGTGCAAACATTTTCATTTACCTGAAATCATGTTGCGTATGTCCTAACGAAGTCATCCAACAATTTCAATGTTACAATGAAGAGAGGTTTGATTTACTGACAGCAAGTTGGATGGTAGAAAGGACACTTGAAAATGTGTTTTCTTTCTCCTCTAGCTGAGATTATAAGCCTCCAGCCTCCACATGAAGTTGTCCAGAGAGCTGCTTCAGCTTTTTGAGTCATACCAGACATCCAGTTTTAAACATATGTGGTAAAGTTATCTTTGCTGACCAGTTGCAGGTATTCCAGGGTACCTGATCGGTAGCTGGCTACCCGCGAAAGCTCCCGCGTCTTGGTTCCTTCGTTTTCCCTTTTCTGAAGACTATTGGTTATCATCTCTGCTAAGTCATCTTGTAACCGCTGCTGATTCTCCCTAAAATCAACAGGATGGGAAGAAAAATCAGTGATTCACATGTTTTTAGTGATCCCCAGGTCCCTAGAGATTTATGAACATTTTAATCCCATCTTCATCTTAATGACATTCACACACTACTGATAAAAAGCGTGGGCAGGACCAAATTCAAGTTCTGAATTTGGGAATAGAAGTCAGGATTTTCATGTGAGTTTTCCAGATAGTATGGGTCAGTGTCTTTGCACAAGAGGTCTGTAACTGTGTCGTTATTGACCTTAAAGAGTCATGATCACTTGCACGAAAAGAAAGACATGAATTAGATTCAATCCAAATCAAAATAGTTTTTAGCTCTCAACACCATTACTGGCACCAGGACTTTAACTATTCAGCTTCAGGTGGCCTTCAGTAATAGGGTTGCCATTGTTTCAGAAATTTCTTCAGTGTATTTGGCTTTTGCTGGAGTACCCCAGATATGACAATTTTTAGGGGGCAATCTTATATGAAGAAGTGAAAACAAAAACATCACTGTATTCAGCTCAAGAGGTACTTTCAATAGTTGAATTCCAGAACACTAACAATTCAATAATCCTGATAGTCTCAACAGATCATATTAATTTTAAAAAAGGAGTTCTAAGTTTACAAGAGAGATGTACTGTAAGAGGTATTCTTGACAGTATTTCCAGCTCAGCCCAAACAGTTGTACTTTCCATTTAAAAAATAACAAAGTTCGTGAGATTCTGTAGAAGATTAAAAATTTGATTATTTTTGTTTTGCAAATGCCCTGAGAAAACCCTCATATTCCGCTTAATCGCCTCTTTTCTCTTACACAGTAGGAATAAGTGGACAAGGAATTTTATTTGTGCAAAGGACACTGTTTAAGCCTCAAAACTTACAGTAGAAGCAAGCTGTAACATTTACTTATGCGTTTCAGGACAAGGGATCCCAATGTATCTGGCAAACACCAGTTTGCAATATCATTGGTTCAATTTGTAATGAAACACTGTCCTTTCAAAGCAGATGGCAGCAAATTCCCACTTAGTGACGAGTGACTGTACACAGGTGTTTGGAGCAGAAAGTGAGAAACTTCCACATTTAGTGAGTTTGCAGGAAATAAAGAGGTACTCATATGCCAAATTTACACTAAAAAATGCAACGAGTTATCCTGACTTCAGTTTTGCATAGTTGCTCAAAAACACCACTTCCACTATTGCTATATTTTATTCAATTCTAATGCAAAATGATGACTTGGTTCCAGAGCATCAACCTCTTTTTTTTTTTTTTTTTACTGGTAACTTCCCTAAGTGTTAGAAAGTAAGCTCTTGTATAATTTTTAAAGACTTTATTCCTGTGCAGTACTACAGTAACTTTGTCCTCCTCTTGTAGCAGAATAGTAGTTGAAGTCCTGCAAGTTTCATTTCTCTTAAAAATTCCTCCACAAGAGCTCACAGGCATAACATGGTATTACAGAGAGCTGCACAGTTGGTTGTGGTTATCCTCTTCCTGGCTGTGACACACAGGTGCCACTAGGACTAAATTTGTGTGAATATTAATGTTTTTCATTTTCCTGTCCATCTCTTGCTCTTATCACATCACAGTTTCTCCTGTAAGTCTTACACCCCTTCCAAGGCGAAGAACCTGCTAAACATTTATACAGACAAATAATCTTCAGCATACACATAGTCCCATGTAACGAATACTTACATGTTTATATGCACATACACTATTAAGTCTCTAACTACTGAGGACAATGGTATTAAAAATCCACAGCAAGTGCCAAGGAGGAACAATAAAGGCTAAAGCACAAAGAATGGGAATTTCTCCTCCCTTTTCACATATAAAGACCATCTTACACAGAAGGAGGTGTTGGGAGATGGTATTTCTTGTCCTCAGTACCCGTCAACCAGTAGGTAATTTCTGTTCCTCTGCCCTAAATATGTATGACAAAGAAGAGAAAGCACAGTTTTGGGATTAGCATGCCGTTTCCTATAGTTAATTTACTTAAATAATACTCTATTGCACATTGCCATGTTTGCTTTTGCTTATTTTCAGTAACTGATGGTGACAGCAAAGGATTACAAATCATTTGTGAGAAGGAGAAGAACGGGGGAGATGCAGCTGCACACTCACTTCCTTGTTCCATGACCTGAAATACAAGTCATGGGAGAGGTGTGTTGTGCTGCCTGCCATCAACTCCCAGGGACAGACAAGTGGAATAGATTGAAATAAATGGATTGGTAGATATTGGAGCATTAGCAAATTAACACTAGATTCAGCTTCCCTTTCAGCAGATGACTTCACTCTACAATCTTCTGTTCCAAATGGTGTTTCATTTATTCTTCACATCTTTATGTTGCTTTAATTTATGAGTTAGGGAGCTCTTCATCTTCAACCACTAGAGACTGTGATGCCAGTTGATCAGTAATCCTTGTTCCCCAGCTGTTAATTAGGTTCTGGGGTACTCTCAGCTATACAATACTTTTTACTAGCCTTCTTCTCTGTGTTCACGCATGCACATGGTAAAGGTTACCTTCAAGTACGTTTCTCCTCTCTCTTCATATTGGAATTGGCAGTCTGTTCTCTTCAGGATGTTAATTGTGGAACCATTTACATGAATCCTTAAAGCTAAAAAAATAAAGAGAGAATGAAAGCACAGCCTGGGAACATATCACATACTCATATTAAGAATATGTTACAACTGGTGCTAGAGCAGAAGCTCCTTCAATTCTTATCATCATAAATTCTGAGAGCCAAACGAAATGAGAAGCAATTACAGTGCTGTATGAAAAATCTAACTCCACTTCAGGGCATATCCAGGCACACAGCCAGGTGGTACAGCCATTGATCTGAAATACAGGTGACAATGGTATCTGTAGTAGTTAGAGGTCAAAAGGGAAAAGAGTAATTGTGAGTGACCTATATAGAGAATGCTCACATGAAGACACTGGGCAGAAGGAAGAAAAGCTGGCTCTTGCCACAGTTCCCTAATGGTGAAATTGATGACATAATTCCTTCAACTTAAAATACACAGGCAGTATATTTACACAACAAAGCTGTAACACAATTCTAGGTCAAACTGAAATCTGTGGTTCATAGAGGAAAATTAAATCGCAGACATGTAAGTATCATATCTTCCAGAGGAACTCAGGCAGTGAACCAGCCTACAAAGTCCCTGTTACCAGCACTGAAGCATGAACAAAGAACAACTCTTCACTGAGCAGTTAAGTGCCCACTGTCACTTTGGACAGTTAAATAATTGGTAATCAAAACAAATAGGACTTCTTTATCTTTAAAACTTCTGCGAGCTGATAATAAATTGTTCTTGGCTGAAAAAAGTCACTTTGGTCACAAACTAACCAATAGCCTTTGGTCCTGTTTCACTGAGAGCTAAAATTAAATCCTTACGCAAGCCTGTGGATTCCATCCGCGAAGCTGTGTTTACTGTATCTCCAAACAAACAGTAACGAGGCATTTTTATTCCAACCACACCAGCCGCACATGGACCTAGAAATGGGATGCAGATAAAAGGAGTGAATGAAGAGACTTGATTTATTTGGCAGTTGTCTCACTGTTGCAGAGCAGTGCAGTGCCCAGGGGAAGTCTGCATTCCTCACCAATGGCAATACTTTCTACCTCACTTCCCACAGTATCTCGTGGTCTCCCACTACAACCCAAGCCTAGCTCTGTTATTCTTGCATAATCCAATAAGTGCATAAAAAGGACACAGCTGCACAGTGTTAATTGTATTTAAGCACAATTTCTGTGCAGAAAAAAAGAAGTACATTATGAACTGTCGGGTTTGGAAGCTTCATTATGCAAGGGTGCATAGTGGTGCCTCAAGAGGCTTCCCGGTCCCTCAGTCACTTTCTCTGATATGTTCCTCCCCTGGCAGCTGGTGTTGAGGAATTGCCCAAAGTTGTTGAGCTATCTGGAGTTCCCCTAAGACAAAAAGTATTTTTACAGATAAATTTAAACATTAAGGCTCACACAGACTCAACAAAACTTTTGCCTCCAAAAGCACAAAATACAGGTTTGCATTTTTTGCCTAGATAAGCATAGCTGGCCATGACTGATCTCCGCTTCAGTCAGAGAGAAATAATCTGTGAAGGCTTATTTGATACAACTGGTTTAATCACACCAGGAACAGTGGCTGTTGCTCATACCAGCTACTGACTTAAGCTGTGAATTAATGGCTATGGGCTATTTCACTACAGCAGGAACAAAACAGTGACTTATTTATTTCTGTTACTCTTCCTCTATGGACGTTTTTTTCAGCTTGATTCTTCATGAGGAGGGCAATTGTCTATGGTGTATTACCAGATCTTGAATGGGTGTTAATTCTGTTAAAAACCAGGCAACAACATTGTCTCTGTTGATTTAAAACTGCTGTGTACCAGAGTGAATTCCAATGCGAATCCAAACAGGCAGCCCTGGCAGATGTCTCAGTTCAAAAGATCCCATGAAGCTGAGGATGTCCAGAGCCATCATGGAGATGTCCACTGCGTGCCGGTTGCCATTCCTCTTCGGTAAACCACTCACCACCATGTAAGCATCACCAATGGTCTCCACCTGTGGAAATAAAATCAGAACTCACTATTTGCAGACATTAAAAAGTACATCTTTAGTTAAAAGCAGAAAGATTTTATCAGATCCTCTTGTTCATGACTAAACATTTCTCCCCCAGAGAGCAGGATTGATTAGTTTAAAGTAGCTGACACCATTTGGATATATGAGTGTTTATGATTATACCCAGCATTCCAATTAATGAATGTGTGACCACCTCCTGTAGGAAATTTGGTATATGCAGGCACAGTGAAAGCATATTGAAATGAAGTAATCCTGACTTGTTTTTCTCTCTTTCGCTTTGCTTAGAAGGCAGATTCCCTAGTCCACCACATCATGCAATTTGATTTGTGTGACCACTGGTTGTAAATGAGCAAAAGTACAGAGGTAATCACCTTGTAAACATCATGATGGTCAAGAATGTGGTCAAAGTTCTTGTAGATATCATTGAGCATATCTACCACCTCCATAGGGGTGCTGTATTTGCAGAGCGTGGTGAAGCCAACAATGTCACTGAAGTAGATAGTGACTTCTTCAAACAGCTCTGGCTCTACCAGGCCAGTCTCCTTCAAAGACTTTACTACTGGCCTGTGGAAATAGAGAAGACAGGAACACAGATGAGTAGTATTTACTATTAAAGGTATATTTTCATGCAATCCAATCACAGTATTGCTTTCTGTGTAGGAAACATCAAATAGTTCGCTGAAAACTGCTATTGTAATCACATTTTAGATGCCCATAATGCTTTTCAGTCAGGGACCTCAAAGCACTTACTAATGGTAATTAATGCACTACAGGCTTTCAAAATCCAAGTGTATGAATAGCCAGGAGGAAACTGAGACATGGGCAACTGAACTGCTTGGTTAACGTCAGAAACCGGGATATTGAGTCAAATTTAAAACTGTTATTCTGAACTTCCTCATATGTAGACCTACATTCTACCCATACAGGAAGTGAGAACAGACATTTTTTTCTGTTCTCTCAACATAGAAATAATTTCATTATAATAATTACATCAACTCATCTTGATTTCAGATGAGATATCATAGTCTGATAATTTTATGGAAGAAAAATTCAATACCATGACAGTCAATGCCTATTCAAGAGGGACCTTCATTTTCTTGCAATTCTAAATCCAGAAAAATATCTGTTCCTAGTGGTGATATTAGAAGAGAATAACTGACAGAGACACAGAAAATTACAGGTTTTGCACAATGTTGTGTTCCATCTACAGTGAAACAGTAATAGAGTGGTAGGAACAACAAAGAGTGGAAGGAGACATGAATTCCTTGTTGCACTGTCTATACAGCCAGATCATTCCTGATTTTCCCCAAAACTGGATTGAACAAACACTTTTTTTTGATGATGAGTCATAAAATCAATACCCTGACTACTGAAATACCCTTGAAGCTAGTAATGACATACCAGGATAGTTTTATTATGCCAAGTATGTGCAATACCAAAATTACTGGTATTACCAATATGATAAAACCAATAATACTTGTCCATTAGCATGCTCTGAAGAATCCATCTAACCCAGTATGGTCAAGCGAACCTCAGCCCCTCTCTTGCATTGCTAAACCCCAGCCTGAAGTTAGACTGCACTCCTGCTCTTCAGCTGAAGACACTCCTTCTACCTAGCAAGGTGCTGGAGTAGAGCAGAGCTCTGTGATGCGGGATCCCTGTAGATCTGTGTTCCCAGGAAGGCAGTGAAAGAGAGGCTTGTGCTGGAAAGGGGGAAACCTGTGCATGAAGAAATGTTGAGGAAGATAATGGGTCCCAATACCATCTTGGCATGACACTCTACCATAGGGTGGAGAGCTCAGGGACAGCTGCTTCTTCTTTCCTTTCTAGCAGGATTAGATTAAATGGGAAGAAAATAGAACATAAGCATTAATCCTATCCCCTACTCTGCAAGAATCAGGTGTATGTAAATAAAATGCCTGTGAAAATCCTCCTGGACAGTTACCTTGGAAGTAACATGAAATTAAGCCTGTCTGCTCTGTCTCGCTCTGCTTTGTACAGCTCTGTCCTTTCCTCCACTAGGTGTTCCAAGTTCCGGGAATACAGCTGTAGACGCCGGATCAGGGTATCCATGTAGCTTTCATTGGTCTGGCCATGGAAATTACTGCAAATAACAGAATTACACAGGAATCAAGAAGATTGATAGATGTACATCATTGAAAGTAGCTAAAAGGAGGCAAAAAAAGCAGCAACAGAAAACTTCTCCAGTGTTTGACTTCCCTGTAGTTAGAGTGCGAAGTGCCCCAAGTGCATCATTCTTTTGCTTGCTTGGAGGCCTTATGTAGATGATTTGAAAGTCTGTAATCCACACTTGTCAGCTGGAGCTGGTAATTCTTAAGGCAGCCTTCAATCACCTAACCCTGCTAATATTGTCAATTCCAGATTACCTTGGGTAATCCAGGAACATTAATTTGTAAAAAGTAGCTGAGAAGCTCAAATTCTGAGAGGAAGCTGAAAATAGTAGGTAGAAAATTGCATACAATGTTTAGATGGGGACTTCAGCCAGAAGAATTAAGACAATTTGAGGCTGTCTGTTAGAAGACCAAAGAATACAATGGAACAGTGGACAGCCCCATGGCTAGTTTTGCTCACAAAATCCTGCAGACTCGAGCTTACTAACTCCTGGAAGCAGAAGTGTGGTAATATGAGCCGCTCAAACCCCTGTTTGTCCGGGCAGCCTGCACTCGCCAAAGCAGTAAATGGGATCAGGCTGACTGGAAGAGTCAGATTAGTATTGTATCCAACTGGACTTCAAAATCACTCTTACTTTAAACAAATTTTATGTCAGGGATGCATTATCTTAGACCCACATGAGAAGAAAACCATATTGCATGTGACAAGAGGCAACCTCTTTGCTTTTGCAGGATGGAGGCTTATGGGCTGAACCAGGAGGCCTCTCTATTCAGCTGCAGAAAGGTTATTCAGCTGATACATTCAGTTATGCATGCTAGAGTTGTCTTGCCCATGTAAAGTGTAAAATGATGCTGTCAGGGTTTGTTGGTGAGGAGAGCCTTAAAAACTGGGGAGCAATTTCCCAGGAGAAGTGATTAAAAGCTCACTGTTTGGTCACTGAAATAATTAATTCAGACCAAATTCTGCAAGAACAATGCAGCATTGTGCAGGTGAAAGGTCTATGTAACCCCACAGGGTTTATCCAGCTATGACCCTTATTATTTTCCCACAACTTTGTACCACCAAGGCCCTGTAATTAAAACTTCTTGTGACTTACAACTCAGCATTTCTAGTCAGCTTAATTTGGGACCATCCAAACTTTCAAATCATCCTTCAGACATCTATGTGCATTAATTTACCAAAACGTAGATGACATGAGTCACTATCCAACTCTTGACTAGAGACAGGGAGTGAATTACTTGATTGCTTTAAATCCCTAATTATCCAGCTTGCTACTTTCATAATGTACCAATTTGAGGTACGGTGATCATCTCACCCTCACTCAGCTAGTACATTGTACACAGGTGTATGTATACATATGCACATGCTCACCTACTTTTCTGCCAAAGAATAAAAGAGGATCTAAGTGAAGACACTAGGGTTTTCCACTGACTGAATCATAATCACATCAATTTACACACTCAAAAAATACCAGCTTTCTAACACAGGAGGAGTTTGGAGCATCTTAAAAAACAAAGCCCCTGCTGCTCACCTGAATATCTTAGCCAGAGTACTCTCAATTTTCTTAAAGTCAGGCCTTTTCTCTGGATCTTCCTCCCAGCAGCTCTTCACTAGTGTATATACCTTCAAACAAAAATTTAAGGAAAAGTCCACCTGAGTAAAGGATATAGACAGAGAGTAGTGCTAAACAGCACTAGTTCATTATGGATTTTCCGGTTACTCTTGACCAACAACATATTAAACTGTGTGACTAACTGTCTTGAACCTGTGGTTAGAACACTCATTGCAGGCATCTTAATTTAAGTCTGTGATGACTAGTGGCATGATCTTAACTTGAATTTGCAGTACACAAATGAAAGGCAAGTAAATGGATCCAGTCTTGCCAGCTGGTGTCAGACACAGTTACTGACATGGTGGTAAATGCTGTGGTAATTATATTTCCAATATCCCGAGTTTGGGATTTTTCTGAAACTGGTGATTCAGCCAAAAAGAATGGGGTTCGTTGCTGAATATGTGACTGTCTACAATACAGACATTTTCATCTGAGCAAGAAGCCATAGGGGCTATATTAGTGGAGAGGGGTATACTTGAGGTGTAATTCATCCCATCTCAAGGATATCTAAAATAGGTCAGAAGAGTGACACCATATAAGTCTCTTTCTGGTGAAATAATTTCCATGAGTCGTATTTCACATTGTTGGTAACAAGTATAGAATGCAATTTCTTCCCACAAAGTTAGGGCATTTTGCATAAAACGCATAGCTTTCACCTCCCATGATCGTGGGCTCTAGTTTGGCCAGGACTTTCACCCTTCCCCCAGAAAATGGCTTAGTTACTTATTAGCTTACTTCCATCTGTCTTTCTCCCACTGTTTCCAAAGTCAGGTCTGGTCGGAAAGGCTTCGCTCCTTTGCCGCTCTCCACTCTGTAAAGTTTCTCTAATACACAAAAAAGATCAAAGTTTTAAACAAAAAAGCCTAAGAAGGACATTGTGTATAGCGGTCTGTGATGTTACAAGGCACTGTACAAACAGAAGTCTTGAAGACTGTTCCCTCATTTTGATAGGAATTTCAACTTTGGAGCTTTTCTTAATATATGGCAGAAGACCAAAACAGGCTGGCTTGAAGGGCCCTGAAAGCAAAATGAATAGAAATGTACATGACTATTTTTTGGTCACGGTAGACATGGTCATGGCATCTTCTCAAATCAACGTTGGGCATTACTAGTGTGCCTCTCAGCATGAAGTATAATTATAGTAAAAAACACTGTGAAAAGCCCACTGCAACTTGATCAAAAGTGTGGAGACATACACCGCTCATTAGAGCAGTTCACGTCATCCTGCAGATGCTTAACTTCCTTAAAACTAAGCTATTAATATAAATGAGTTAAAAGCATTGCATTTGTTAACTCATTTGTACTCTTAGTCATTAAACCCATTCTATGAAAGTTATTTGGACTCTGAACACATCAAAACGAGGTTGCATTTGCACAACTCCATTTAAGCACAGTAGGAGAGAGCTAAAGCAAAAACATCTTCCTTTGTCTTTCTCCTGCAGACTTCAAGAATTCCGGGGGCGGGGGGGAGGTGGTGAAAAACAGAAGTAATTTTTTACCTCTGGAGTAAAGGGAATTCGAAAGGGATCTGTGAATCAGAACAGATTATTTATTAATAATGTCTGATTATATTTGGGATACAATTTTACTGAAGGACGTATACATCATTCATGTATAATGACATGAGGAAGGTTTGTAATTGCACTGGTCTAGAGCAGCTACAGATGCCTAAACATACCCAATGTGCATGATCACCCTAAAATGATGCAGCACCTTCCAACTTTTTGGTACAGAAATTAGACTAGAGAAGGAGCAGAAAACTTGAGTCTCCCAAATGCTACAGAGTGGAGAGACTGCTGAGAAGTCTTCTGTGGACAAAGAGACAGGAAAGTCTGTGTAGGGCTCATGCATGCAGGAGGAATGTGCTGGATTTCCATGCTGGACACACACCTGAGAGAGGAAGTAACAGCACCTATTAGCAGTACTGCAGTTAGTCAGTGGCAGAAAGTAGTGGAACAAGGAGGCAGCTTGAATTGAGCATTGGTACGTGGCAAGATTTCACAGTCTTGAGCAGTGAATGAGGTGTTTTTGCAGAAGAGTGGAGTAACCAGATGGGGAACAGCTTCTTGCAGGGATGTCAGTGAAGCAGACGATGACCTAGTTACTTCTACACATTAGAAATCCAGTTCTGTATACCTGTCGTGGGACTTCTTTTCTCTCATTAGCAGCAATATTATTGTACATTAAGTTGATTGATACATATTTTCACGTTGAGAAAATTGTCTCACTGAGTAAAGGAAAGTAGAGTTTAGTTTTTCTAAGTTGGTGGATGGAACTCCGGTATGGGGGTTTTAAAAAAGTCTTTTAAAATCTGAACACAGTCCTTGCTGCTGTTATTTAAACCTGGAGAAGCAGTTATATCAGTTGTTCTAAAATAGCAATATCATGTCTTCTAATTTGCAGAAACTAACTTCTGATAGCCTAGCCTTTGAAAGAGTTTCTCTGGTGACTTAACCGAATGAATGTAACATACAACAGGGACATTTCTTTGTCCATTACCATTGACTCTAATTTGGTATTTTTTTCTCTCTTTTTATCTTGGATGTTTGTAAATTAATGGTCACCCCAAGTTTGAGCTACTGTCTTCTAAAGTTAGATGATGCCACAAACAAAATGCAGAGGTGTTTGAATAAGTATGGTTCACCGTCTTGCTCATCTTGGCTAATGAATGAATCAGGCATTTAAATGAGGAGCCACTTCAGCAATATGTAATAAAACTAATTCCTTTCTGTTACATGAAATTTGAGGAACTGATGAACACATTTTACTCAACTTGCATAATCAAAAGTCAAGAATAATACCAGAAGCCATTAGATCAGCAATATATATCTTAGACATCTACTAATGCTTTTATGGGAAAAAAGTTTCGTGGATAAAACAATTTCCTCACTGAATAGAAAATTTTAAATTTCAGCTGAAATTTACAAAGCAGATTATTTTTTTAAGTTACAGTGGACCCAGACTTCCCAAACAGGTTTTCACGCCTAGTCTTACCTCACATGCTGATACGTGACCATCTCCAGCAACAGCACTCAGGTGCTGTTAGGTACCTAGCTTAGGTGCTACAAATTCTTTGAGTTGCATGGATTAACCTAATGCTGTTTGAAAGGGACAGTCTTTCCAAAAGGACAGAATACAGTGTTAAGAAACAGGTAAAAGATGAAACAAGGAACCAGGTTCTCACTGTGACAGCCAGGGTCAAACACAGAGCAATGAGGATGCCATCAAATCTCAGAAAAGCCAAGAAACACTATGTCTGAGATTAACTTAATAACCATTAACACAACACAAAAAGAGTGTAACCGCTCAAAAAGCAGTTAAAAGAATGTAATTTACTCTGTTTTTGCTTCACAAGTCAGAATGACCAAGGTAGGGCATTGAACTTTCCTTTCTCCATGTTGGCAATATTTGTAAAATTCTTGCATTCATGAGGATTGTGCCTGCCTCTTCCCAAGAAAAAGGAATAGAAAGGCTTATTTTCTCTACCTTTTATTAAGCATGGAATCCTGAAGAGTTTGCTGTGAAGGGAACAGGCATTTCTAATCTCTTTTAAATCTACATTAATATTATAGAGTTGGTGATGTGAAAAACTGTGTTTCCCGAAATATGAACACAGATTTGTGATAATGTAGGATGATGAACATGCCCCAGAAATTATTCTCAAATGTAACTCAGTAAAAGAGCTGTTAGGCTGTCGAGCTTCTGCTCTAGATGTTTTAACAAATGTGAGGCGGATCTAACAGAATGACTCAGAGATAAAGGCAATGTCTAAATTTGTTGTTAGTAACTGTTGTTCGTCACTAGGAAAATCCCAAACCTACACATGTTTCTGTGTCAGTTCTAGTATATTATAATGTCTGGATTCTGGGAATTGGGATTGACTGGGCTGGATATTGTCTCGGTTTTATCTAGGGTAGTTAATTTCTTCTCAGAAACTGTTACAGTGTTGTGTTTTGGATTTGGAATAAGAATGGTGTTGATAACACATTAATGTTTTGGTTTTTTGCTAAGCTGTGTTTCTCCTAAGTTAATGACTTTTTTTTTAGACTTGTCTTAGGCTCTGCCAGTGAGGGGGTACACAAAAGAAACTGAGAAAGACCATAGCTGGGATAGGTGACCCCGACTGACCAAAGGGATATTCCACAACAAAAAATGTCATGCCTGGCATATAAACTGGGGGGAGTTACCTGGAAGGGAAGATTATCTGGGTTCAGTAAGGGGGGTCGGGTATTGATTAGCCAGTAGTGAGCAATTTCATCATTCATCACTTGTTTATCCCTTTTTATTATCATTATTACTATCATTTATCATTAATATTGTATTTTACTTTATTTTCAATTATTAAACTGTTCTTATCTCAACCTATAAGTTTTACTTTGATTCTCCTCCTCATTCCACCAGGGAGAAGGAGGGTAGAGAGGGGGGCTGAGCAAGCGGCTGTGTCGTGCTTAATTCCCAGCTGGGCCTAAAACCAGAACAGCCATTCAAAAACAATGTCACAAGATGCACAATACAGGGTTTAATGAATGCACTACAGGAGGAGATGATTTTTCTGACAGAAGTTAAATTGCTAAAGTTAATTATAACCAGCTTGAATAAAGTCTGAATTGCCAGTTTTTAAATGCCAACTGTTCTTGTGTCATGCAGCTGAGTTTTTGTTGTTCTGTGTTGACAATGCTGATTTATGCTGCCTAAAATGAGTGGCATATTACATGTTGTTTACAAGTCAAAATAGAAAAACCTTTGAAGCCTTTAAATGTTACAGTAAGTCTGGACAGCATTGTATAATGTTAACTTCTGTAATGTTGTGCTCCAGGTGAGAAGAGAAAGAGCAAGAAAACTCAATGCAAACTTTATTTACAGAAAAAGCAGGGACACTTGCCCCCACAGTGAGATCCTTCACACAGGCTCTTCATTCACCACACACAGAAAGGAGCAGCTGTTCCAGTAGTTATCAGAGACAGTGCCTTTCACAAAACATGGAGAATAGGCCAGTTACAACCATCCCAGAGAAGAATGCAATAGAGAAGAAATGTGTGGAATTACCTCTGTTGTCCCGGCAGTGTCCGGTGTAGAACGTCTCTCTGCGTAGGATGATTTCTTGGGCAATGATCCCATAGCTGTATACATCACCCTTCTGAGATACGTCGGCGTGACGGAGATGCTCAGGAGCTGTCCACAGGTCTGAAGATCCAGATGGCAGTGGGGGATGATGTAAAGGGGAAAGGGAGAGAAGTAATTGAAAAAAGGGTGATCCCTTCTCAGAGCATCCACTGGCTATAATAATATTTCCTTTTACTCTTTTCATCCAATCCAGAGCGCACTGGTATTGTGTATTTCCTACTTAAACGTTTTTCTTGAGAAGCTGACATCAATACAGGTTACATAAACCTCTGATGTAGTTTTCAATTTTCTGGGATTTGCTGACCCTGCTGCTCTCTGCTGTAGATGCAGACTCTTACACCTTCAGAAAAATTATGTTTATTGGCAATGAACTTGCTTTTTTTAGCTACGTTTCACAGGCTTCTTAGAAACAGCCTATGTATCTGTATAAGACCAAGGAATGCCAGTGCTATAATAAAAAACCCCTGAGCCATAAATTATTGAGCTAGGAGATGCAAGGAGTTTTTTATACACAGTGTCTGATGAGAAGACTGCAATATTTCCCAATGGCCTTGATATCATGAAGCTATTGAAATAATTCTTAAGTGCTTTTGAGCCTGACATAGTATTACCTGCTCATAACTACTTGCTTTCTACAGAAATTATTAACCTGTATTTCTAGTGCAATGAGCACCATTGTACCTCAAAAACGAGAATGCTGCTATGGTACAACAGCTGTGACATGCTGGTGACATACCACAACGGTGACCTGAACACAGTGACCCTGAAGACAGTGTTAAGATACCAGGCTGTAACATCCAGCCACAATGAATATGTAGATCTCTTGTGAAACAGTGAGTTTTCTTCAAGGGCATAGACTGAGTAGCCAGAAATTCTGAGGTTGCTTATAAGCAATAAAAGAAGATAAATACATTACAATATAATAATAATATAAAATTAAATAAGGAATTTGTAAAATTAAGAATGAATAGAACATTTATGTTCAGTGCACTTTTCTTAGTCCTTTTTTATGTTCTTAATGCTACTCTTGAGTATGTTTGTGTCTGAAAGTAAAAATTTTCTCCAAACCAGTTGCAACCAGTTTCTTCTCAGGTCATATGCTGCAGTTACAGCACAGTGCCATGCTTATTGTACCCCAAGCTCTACTCTACAGATTCATGTGACATAATTTCAAATGGGTTCATCTTTTCACTCCAGACCAAATAAGAAGGAAAAGATGAGTAGAAAGGAGTGTTCTATTTTACAGAAATATTCTATGAATGTGAGGTGAATAAAAAATGTAAAGAAAAGCTATTAATGTTATTCCAATCTGGTTGAGCATATATTACTAGATTCCTACCTAAGGAATGAAAAACAGAGTTATCATTGCATATCAATACAGATGTCTTCAAGAGTTATCACAGTAATGCTTGTTAATGTTTAAATGATATCACAGAGCACTGTGGTAACATATATATCTAATCAGTTACAAGATTTATGGTAAATGAACTCCTTTTTTTCTTCACACAATTTCAGTATTACTGCTGAAGAGAGCTGTTTGCATGAAGGGCTTGGATACTGAAAATGTTTCTTACACCTCAGTCACAGGTGAAATACCTGTTTTCTAAACTAAAAGTCGAATATTCATCTTTCCTTCCTTCTCACACTGACTAATTTCTTTCTCTACCTGCTAGTAATTCTTTCACTGTGTTATTTAAGTTAAAACAATATAATGGCTGCTATAATATAAATCAAAGTCACATTGTTTTGTACTGTGTACAAGATGTAATTAGACCCCACTGGTCTATGAAGATAAGAAAATTCCATTGGGTTGGAAACCGTGAAGGAGAGTCCAGTTGGGCATTTTTTTACCTTTCCTTGGAGGCAGAATTGAATTACAGCCAAAATCAGTGATCTTCACTACCATGCGATTGTCTACTACACAGTTTGTGGATTTGAGTCGACCATGGACTTCAGTTTTGCTTGAGTGGAGGTAAGACATCCCCTGTGGTTGGCAATAAAAGGAGAAAAAAAGCACAACTACATGCGAGACACTCACATGTTACCAGACTCAACAAGAATGTGAACATTAGTATAATATTTGTGCAAGTGATTAAATGGACTTCATCTGCAATGGATATGCATAAATCACAATTCCCTTCATATTATTATTTTACAAAAGGAGACTTTCCAAGATATTAGGAACAGTCAATGTTAAGAAATGAGGAAATGGATCTTGTCATGGAAGGCCATCCTTCCTCTTAGTTAACAACAGTCTAACAGCATCTTGGGTTTTGTCAACATTAGAACACAATTAAGCAATTAAGGAAATGTATTTCCTCCCACAAAAGTTTTAATTTCACTTGCAATCAATGTTTTTTGGTAAATTTAATACAGGTTTCTTGGAATGTCGCACAAAGAAGTGCTTCCAACTACATGTTCATCCAACAGACACAATAGGTGTGAGAGGAATTGCTCCTTATGTCTGTATTGTCTTTGAAGATCGCCATACACTAGAGACATTATTTGAAACATTGCAGCAGATCCTCTTAGTGCAGAGGGCTTGAGAGCAGCCAATGCAGAGAGTGTTAGATGATGCACTGGGGCTTAGATCAGACAGGGGATCAGACTAGTCAGTCATAAAGGTCTCTGCTGACCTGACTGTTTATGGTTTTCTCTGTACGAGTCAATACATACCAGCTATCCATGAGCTAAACTTGAAGCGAGCATGAGGCCTGGCTGAGGCAATTTCATCTTTATTTCCTGATTTTCAGACTCTTGACTCACAATACACACAGGCATACAGAGGTGTGTAGCTTGCCCCTTTTTACTCACCGCCTCTGAAATTATCTGATTTAGTCTAAGACACTCAAATACAGTGCAATACATGAGAAGGGGCTAGCACTGAGACACAGCAGGAAAAGAACATTATTAAGTGAGTGTCAACTGAAGAAGGGAGTAGATATGCTAATTTGTACCCTCTTGCTATTATTTATTCTGTTTCATGTCACTCTTCTGAACTACTTAAACTCCCACCTACTTAAAGCCTACTGTTTTGCTTCCTATAGTCCTCTTTTCTTTGTGCTCAGTATATAAAGTGCAATCTATATCCTGTGGAAGCTAGAACAGGTATGTCATATCTATTTAGTTTCTTGTCTGAATGATCTTCCCCTTAGGCTCCTACACGTAGAGCTCATCCTTTTGTATAACTGGTAGATAGAATTTAATCAGGGTTACACAGCTCATGTGGTCATGAATAGAGTGTATGACATGCTGGGTTTTCTTTTCAAATACTGGGTTACCTCTAATTGGGAATGGATCAGCAAATGCCGAGATCACTGAAAGATCACAAAAGATCACTGAGACATGAGCTGAGTTTTAGGCAGAGCAGATGTATGTCTGAGACACAAGGAGCCTGCAAAAGATGCAATCTCTGGAGAATGTTGTTGGACTGGTTATCCTGGACCTATCTAGACCATGCCAAATTTACAGTGTGTGTGTGCATGCTGTACCCAAGGAGCACATTTCTTGATTAAGCAGATTTTAGCATGCAGCCCTGATGACACTAGCCAGGATGTTTTTCCTCCTTTAGGCCCTATTTCCTCTAGTGGTGTCTTCTTCTAGCTCCTGTTTTCATTAGCCACAAAATATTCCCATTGCTACAGCAGAATTCACAATTAGTACCAGGATCAAATGACAGGCAAAGGTAATTTAGATTTCCTTATCCCAAGGCTTTCTTGTTAACAATTTCTGGAGACAAAGGTCTTATGGATGTACCTGATAAAATTTTCCTCTTTCCTTCTCACTATCCTATGCACCTACCTGAAAACACAGAACCTATTAAGAACCCACAATGTGATTTTCAAAATTTATAATGACTTTCAGTACAATAGTTCCAAATACTTGAGCATTCTTGTAACCTCTGCTCTGGAGCTCTGAAGCTTTAGTTCCAACTGACAATCCTTTTTCCAGCACAATGCAAGAATATTACAATCCCTTGCACAATATCCTGCAGCAGCCACTTAATAAATAGTATTGCAACTACAGTGTATGCACTAATAACTACAAGGCTTGATTACTGTAATTCCCTCTCAGTAAGACCTTTCATCGGAGCTCTTTGGTCACATGTAGCCAAATCCATGTAGCTACAAGGTGGTCCCATCAGTCCTAGAGGCAGCTACAATAGCAAAAAAAAAAAAAAAGGGAGGGGGGGAAGTAAATGTAGTAGATTTAGGGCTTCCTCTTTGGCCAGCCCACCTTCTCTATTGAACTAGAGACTGCTCCAAGAATAGTCATCACTTGGCTGTTTGTACCAGGGAATACAAGTGATCCAACCTTTGTTCAGAAACAGATGCAGCAGCTTCTTGTGCCAGATGAAGAGCAGGCATAGTACGAGGACTGTTTGGGCCATGATAAAAGCAGAGTGTATGAAAATGGTGGCATGGAGAGGGAGAAGCATCTCAAAACGAAGGCAGAGGAACAGCTGCATGTGGTCATAGGTATTTTAACAGCCTGGACAGCTGTGGCTGGTGTTGAAAAGGGTAGATACTGACATAAGAGGAACTGGAGCTGAGAGGCCATGAAATGACTTCTTTAAAAAGGGAAGTCATTCAAGTAAATATAGACAGGATACTTGGAGGTTTAGAAGATATGGTTAGGAAAAAGCAATACAAGAATTTCATGGAAATGTCTAGGTCCCAGAAGCCTCATCATAGTATCAAATCAAGGAATAGGAGAGGTTAGCAGATCATCCAAATGACAGTAATTTTCCTGATATTCCTAGGTACATACAAGTTCTCATGAAGAGTTTGTAAACTATCTCTACTAACATAACTAATAATGCTCAGGAGCCATGTTTGCCTTGTTAATGACTTTCAAGTTCCGTTAATGTTCAGCATTAAGTTTCATTTTAAATAGCAGCAGAGGAGTTTCCCTTCCTCCTTAAAACGTACCAAAACCCAGGGTATTTTTTAACTAATAATTCTCAGGAGCCATTCCACATATTGGGTGCTGTGTGCCAATCCAGCCTCAAATGCCATGTCCCCTTTACCAGTGGTGCAGCAAATGACTGGCTGTGAAGTCTCAGTACGAGTGCAGTTATTGGGCATTCAGTCACTTTTTCAGAGGGACTGGGATTTCCCTCTCCTCATAAACAGAGACAGTAATAACCCTTATTTTCTAAAGAAACATCTGAAGGTGAACTGCAAAGAGTTAAAAAATACTCTGGGTTTTGATACGTTTTAAGAAGGAAGGGAAACTCCTCTGCTGCTATTTAAAATGAAACTTAATGCTGAACATTAACGGAACTTGAAAGTCATTAACAAGGCAAACAAACTGTGACAATTTGGATTAAGGGGGCTTTAATAAAGCACAAGATTTTCGATATCTCTTTGGAACAGACACAGTGGAGTCATTCATCATGGAGACCAAATCTGAGGTGGTGCATGTAGGGAAACAGGAGGACTATCCAACTGCAAACCAGCAATAGGAAAAGAGCAGCCAAGCACTAGCAAAAAGACAGAGGTGATTCTCTACATTATCTGTAGATGTATAATGAACTATTACACCAGTGAATTACAAAGGCTCCTTACCTACTAGCTGAACAGTTACAAGTCTCTAACATAGAATAGAATTTCCTTTACTATGCATATTGATTTTTCCTACAATAAGGACCTAAAAGGCAAAGATCTGTTGAAAGCTACTGAAACCAGCTTGGTTTCTGCACAAGATTAATTTCTTCCCTCTCAGACTGCTTGAAATGGATAGCTGTACTGAGAAACTATAGTTTCTCACTGTAGTGAGAAAATCAGGATGGTACATCAACAGTTTGTTTAGAAAAAGTTGATCCCATCTCTGGATACATATTAGAATAATTCTACAATTTGAAAAAATGCAGTTTTGCTTTGTATGCTTTACCCGAGGCCACAAAGCAGTGTGTTTTGCAGAGCTTGTGACTGCATAAGCCCTAATTATTGAAACCATTGGTCAGCAGATTGTAACCCTCTGATCTTTGGGCCACATTTATTTGGGGTGTACTTTATTTGTTTATTTGTAAATAGCCCAAAGCCAGTTCTGGTCCCTATTTCCTCCTTCAGTCTGAAAGCCACTGGCTTCTCCTACCTCGGATACCTGTCCCCAGAGGAGAAAAGACTGGAAGGGCATACAGCTTTAAGAAAGAAGGAGAAGACCTTGAGAGCTACACTCCTCAGAGGATCAGTTTTGTAAGACAGGACAGGTTGATAAACATTGCACCGTTAGCAGCCCACTTACCTTGGCAATATCATACATGACGGAGATTTTAAATTCCCAGTCCATGAATGTGCCATCAGGGTAGGATATTTTATCATTTAAAACATCCTGTCAAGAGAAGAAAAGTTTCTCAGGGAAAAAGCCAAAGATGAGATACAGGTATCCAAATTGCACGTCTTTCAACCAGCAACTTTGCTTTTTATAGAGAGTACATGCACTAGAACAGAAGTTGAATCAAAAAAATAGAGAACATTAAATACATATTAAGTTTACACAGAGCTAGAAAAGTGGGGGCTCCAGAAAAGAGGGTTTTGTGCAATTAAAAATACGTTGTGAATTTGGTCTTGAAAATAAGTCTTTAATAACCCAAAATAGCTGAGAAACAAAGGGTCAAGTTGTGCAAGAGGAAGGGAGAGGATTTTCCATGTTTTGTGCTCACAGTCCATTTCCTACCAATTTACTCCTAGCCTTACAAGTTCGAAGTAAACTGGTTTTTTATCTATGCCTGCCTGTCATTTACAGTTCTTTCAGCCACAATGGCATCCATTGCCAGAAGTAAACTTCCATGAGTATGCCAATTTACCAGAAAATAACTTAGAGAGAGAACAATTATTTTGCTGCCTTGCTGTGAGTTTGTTCCAGAGACCACTGCTACTGATGACAGTCTTTGTATGATCACAGAAGCAGAGACAATATATACCCACAGAAGAGCTGATGATTATCACTTCATGATTAGCACTGAAATAATATTGGTAGTAATAAACAATAAGCCTTTTCATACTTCTGCCAGCATCAATTTACCATTTCTTTTTATAAACAAAAATTAAGGGTTGTTGTCCCTTATAATGCAGAACTTGCCATTTTTCTCCTTCACTGATATGGAATATATACTTTTTTCTGTCCTCACACACCCTGTGGTACATAAGCACATCAGCAGAGACAACAGCTACAGCTTAGAAAATGAAGAAAAAGTTATATCCTATATGCTTCCAATAGTGGGGACAATACAAATACTGGCTGTTGCTCTGTCCTGGGCCTGTACTTTTCCTTGGCTCCACCTCACCTCATCCTCTTGCTGCTGAGTACCATCAAAGTGACACAGCAGCACCTGGGGAGGGATGGAGAGAACTCAGCAAGGGAGAAGAAACCACCACTTGCTCATTCCATGACTGCTGCATGAGGGCCGAAGACAGAGTGATAGGGATTTCTTTTCTTACTTTGAAATTTGATAATTTGGGGGTAGAAGGAAACCTTTTAAACTCCTTACCCGCAGAGAACCTCTTTCGCAGTACTCAATCACCCCAAAGATCATGGTGTCTATCTTCACAGTGCCATAGAACTTGGTCAGGTTGTAATAATCAATCTGTAGGAGCTAGAGCAGAAATATTTCATCTATTTTTAAAAGCAATCATTTTTCATACAGAAACATAGGTCATGGATATTTGTGTGACATGTTTTTTTATCTCAGGCTCTGATAAGATGTATGAGTTTCCTTTACACCAGAGTGTACTAAAGGCACTGAGTGAAATACTCAAAGACATTTGTCACTCCAGAGCCTTCTGGATTAGGGAGATAAGAGTGGCTGCTGTTGGATACTGCAAGCTAATTCCAGAGCCCACTATAGTATCTATTATTGCCTCTCTATCAAACCTCCCTGCTGACCAGAATAGCCATTATGAGTTGACAGAATGTTGTGAATCAGTCAGTAAATGAGCAAGTAATAAAAATTTAATGATGCTGCGTGATACTATGGACTTCATCCATTTAAATAGACAACTGTAGCTTACTTTGAGGTATTTTTAGAGTTTATTGAATTCACAATATAGCAGTGTTGTGTAAAAGGAAAACCATTCAAAAAAAGATGCAGCACTGCAGCCAAATCAATCGTGTTGAGTCTGTATGCAGAAATCAGCAGAGAGTAACTTATGTTTAAAGAGCTGCACTTGGCATTCAATAGTAAGATTTAACTACAACATTCCGCTACTGATGAATTAGCGTGATATGAGTCAAATGAGTCCCGTGCTTTTTCGCATCAGCTATAAAAACTGATTTAGTAAGGCCTTATGACAGCACATGTATTTAGTAAGGCCATATGACAGAGCATGAATTACTTCATTCATCCTCAGCTTGACTGGCACACAATTCAGACTCTGAAGTGGTGATGAGATCACATAACAAAGATAAAGTTCATCAAGCAATATCCTTTGAGGAATTCATTACCTGTCCACCTCACAAACATGGACAAACATATGGCTGTTGCAGTTGAAAATGGAAAGGAACAACTTCACTCAGAGACTCCACCCCACCCTGCTGTGTCCCGTTCCTATGAGCAAGAGTTACCTTGTTCAGTTCAATTTTTTGCTTCTCTGAGAAATTACCATCACTGTTTTTGAGATCCTTTAGGATCACCACCTGAAGGAAAAATACCAGTGGGGAAAAAAAATAATAGGTTTAGTACAACAGCAATTCGTCTTTCTTTTCCAAGAAATGTCCATACAAAGAAATACTTCAAAAACACCTGCCTACTGCTTCACTGTTGGAGTTTCAGTTAATCAGCTAAGAAGTACTGGAGCTATATTTTCTTCAAATAATTTAGATCTATCAATTCTGCAGATTTCAACTCAACAAGAATATACCTCAGTCAGGCAGACAGCTCTACTGAATGTACAAGAATTGCCATGTAAATGGCCTGTCCTCTATTAACCTATTCATCTCTTCAGTACCAAAATGTACCAGATTTCTGGTCCCTGTATTTATGCTTCTGTGCTCCTGGGCTAGGGGTTTATGGAGTCTAATATTTAGCCTTCTGTCAGTAAACAAAATACAAAGCAGCTGATAGGGAACAAATGGCTTACTCCTTCCATAAGAGCAAACCATCTTGCAAGGTCAGGGGAGGTGGAATGACCTCCTCCCAAAAAGTGCCCTCCTAAAGGTGAGGAAGGGAGCATGGACACTGCAGTCAGGTTACCTTCTTGTCATACTTGCCCTGGCGCAGTCTCTGGGTGGTGTCACGTCTCTTATCTTCATCAATCTGAGAACAAAGAAGAATAATTAACTTGCAATTATCACCTACTCCTCACGTGACAGGTCCAGAGAGATTAGTAATGTCTGTGTGTACCACACAGAGAAGCTTAAGCCTCTCTCTCTAGGGAGGGTCACTACATGCCACAAAAAGTGTGGGACATCCGTGCCACTCCCAGGCCCTCCACCTGCTGTTTTCATGCTCTTGGGCATTACAGAGGCATAACAAAGCACTGGGAAATCATTTGTAACAGAGACTGGAAGTCAATACCCAGCCCATTCCCCCATCAAAAAATGAGCTTTGCTGATGGGAACAGATATATTCTATTAGGGAGCAATAGATGGAGAATAATCTCTTTTTCTTTAAAACAGCAACTGTGGGTTAAGAAAACAGAAAAAAAAAAGAAAAAGAAAAAGAGTTAACAGATCCTAGTCCTACCAGTGCCATAGGGTGCTGTAGTCAGAACATGTCAAAACCCCAGCATTGATGGTCTTTAGGAGGCAGAATCCAAGACCCAGCTTTGGGCACTGTGCTTCTCTTACCTTCAAACTAACATGACTTGTCTCACTGGTCTCCAGAGGCAAGATTTCCTCAGGTGGTATATGGGACCATTTCTTCCACCGGCGCTCATTATCTCTCCTGTACTTCCTGAAGAACAAGAGGAGTCTTTCAGAATATGCTCCCCGTGAACCGAAACCCACAACAGGAGATTAGGACAGGGAAGCATCTAGCGTCAGGATGACACAAGGATGGTGTGTCAGGCTGATGAGACTTGAGCACAAGCCCTGTGGCTCTCATCCAGTTCGAGGATACACTTTAATTCCCCTAGCTTTGGGAAAGCCTAAATGCTCATTCAGTTCTGTAGCAGAACAGAACAGATTTAGCAGAACAACTGCTAAGCAACTGCCAGAATCTCAGAGGTGGTTGGAAGAATTTAAAGCAAAAAGGGCCATCTGGATTTTATATATGATTTTATATAGTTTTCTCCTCCATGTTATTGAATGTACTAGGAAGAGAGGTCCCACAAACAAATGCAAGCCAAAGGAAGTCCTGCCATCAACAGTGGATAGTAAGAAATGGTGTGAATACAATGCCAGGAGAGGAGGTAACAACAGTGTTGAGATGAGATGCCCGTTTGTGGGTGCCTCTTGTATTCTGCACATTTTGTAAAAATGAGAGAAGAGTCCTTGGAAAGGGGAGAAAGAAACTGCTATCTCCCCTGCAAAAATTCAGAGTGAGCACTGTCTTGTCTTAGAGAAAAACTACAAGACAACTAGTGCTCATCAACTTACCTCCTTACTTGTGCAAGTCCTTCCTCTACTAAAAAAACCCACAGGACTGACTGGGGAGTTTGCAGGAGAATCCTAATACACTGATGACTGCTGGCAAAATCTCCAAATGGCAGAACCCATACAATTGACTAATAACACAAATATTCCCTTTTTCAATACATTTTTAGCATATATTTGCATAAGAAAAGGAAGACCAACAAGTGCAGTAAGAACTGTTTTTCTCAGTTCTATCTTGTAAAAAGGATTAGGATGCACTACAGTTCAAACTGGTATCAGCTGGTGATTAAGAACATATCAAACTGTATTAAAATCTAGTAGGTCTAATATTTATGTGTTTTTCAGGACTTGGACTTTTTACTTTGGAGTCAGAACTATACAGGTAGCTGTGGAATAGTTCAAGTGTCCTAGGAACTCAGGAGATAAAGAAGGAATAATGAGGCATGTTGTTGATTTTCATAGGAGTTTCTCTTCTCCTTTGCTTGTTAGGGGACAATTATATTTGAGAACTTTGCTATTATTTTGACACTAAAAGTACAAGTTTTATTCTAAAAATTTCTCAGAAATCTCTTCTATATTTGATGCTTGGGAATATCACAATGATATGTATACAATAATAATCTAATCATCTAAACAGAATCTTTAGACTTTATGCATCTGCAAATATGGAAAAATATAGACTCTTTTACAAGTCCATACTTTTTGTTTCTTAATTTTCATAGGCATTGCAAACTTTACTGTCTGTTTATATGTTAGTGCTTAGATGTGACAACAATTAGCTCCTACGTATTTTGAGTACAACTGGATGTGTAAGAATTGTGTATCTTTATTTTTGATTTTTCCCTTGCTTTAGTCAGCAAGGCAGATTGGTCTACTCAAAATAAGAGAGCCTGAGCAGCATCTGTTTCTAATAAACTTTTCTTAAGATCTGATTTTCTTGCTTTTTCTGAAGTTCTCTGATATTTAACAAAGTTATAGACTGAAAACAGATGCACAGGTAAGATAATTTTTTTAAAGATTAAAGAAAATCATATACTTTGGAACTGTGGTGGGATTTCTTCCATCAAAAGGAGGCATCAGTGATTTCTATTTCTGCTTTTTTCATACTGATGAAGCTGGACTGTGTTATATCCATGAAATTCCAAGCTATTAGAAAAACTGTTATGTAGGGTGTTAGACTGAGTTGAAGGAATGGATCCATGCATTGAAAACACCAAAACCTCATGGTGTTTTGACTCCTATAGTGACTCAAGAGAAACACCACATTCTAGATTGAACTTTCATGTCACCAATACATTAAAGAAATATAAGTGAATCCCAAGAAAGCCAAAGATGCGTAGTAAAGGAGAAAAATTCTGAAGATTGGTCTGAGACTTCTGTTTCTGTGTCTATATAGGAAGCAGAGCTTTTTAGCAGATGCAGGAACACCTGAGCCTTGTTGCATCTTCTCCCTTGATTATTAACCTGTCATAACAACACTATGGATGCAAGCACTACTTGGCATATACTAAAGAGTTCACACTAGGGCCAACCACATAGATATGGATGTAAGGTAAGCTAATGAATGGCTCGTCAAGGAGAGATCAAAGGCATTGTCCTAGTTGGAAAACTGTTCAAGGACAAACAAACAGAAAGCCAAAGGGGTTGGTACCTTAGAATCAGCAAAGAGATGATCAGAACCAGAATCACAATTCCCGTGAGTGTAAAGACAGCAATAGTCAAGACGTGTGGGCCTGCAGAAAAGATAAAATTATATATGAACAACTTCATGAAGCATGCTGAAAAGCAATATTGTATTTAAGAAATTACCCTCACACACACGTGCAAATCACAGTAGCTGACCAAGGATACTCTTTGGTCACATCCAAATTGAGAGGCTTTGGTAAAGTCCAGCACTGCCTTGGGATGATACACACTTGCCTCTTTCAGTGCTGGATGAAGCATGACCCAGAGCAGTGCAGTCTTACATCCCCACCCGAGGCATGGGCAGTCTGTAGGGACACCCAGGCAGTGGTGCTACTGAGTGGTCTGTACTCTTCAGCAGGAAATTAATATGCTATAGGGGGAAATTAATCTGGTGGCAGAACAAAGCCAGTAAAGTGTCCTTGGAAGCTGCCAGGTGCCAGTTGGAAACAGTTTGAAAATCATGTTGTTCGGGCATCTGAGGACTTACTTAGACCCCAAAACCACAGAGCACACAAGGGTTCTAATCCTGAGCAGGCAGACAGGATGAACAAGGCTGGGAACTGACTAAGGTTTTAATTTTGATTGTCTTACTGTGGAAAAGCAAACTGAAGCCTGTCTTGCATCTGTTCTTGGAGCTCGGGGGCACTTGGAAGGAAAGCTGGCAGCCACCAACTTCCTTTGAAGAATAACAGGCCATTATCACAGAGCTGCAGCTGGTGGTTACATGTCTGGAGTGTTCCTACTTTACTGAGCAAGTGTCTCAGGTGAAAAAGGCAGAGGAGAATCCAGTTTTGCAGACTGCCATGTTGATAAAGGACAGTAGAAGAGCTGAGTTATTCAGCCTTACTGAGGCTAATATACTTCTCTCTGTGCCCAGAAACAGAAACGAAGGCACACAGAAAAAAATGATCAAGTGTAAAAATTAGTAAATAAATAAAAAGCAAATTTACACACACTAGCTTCCTTCAGAATCAAGCAGCCGATTGAGGAGGGATTTTCAACATACCAATTTTTGTGCCTGCATCTGACACAGGATTCAGTTTATGAACTCCTCTAGATTCTGGATCCAGATTTCTGCTTTTATTTTTCTTGTTTTGGGTATCACATCTCCCCCTCTTCTTTCAGTATGTTCATCAGTCTAAGGGCCTCACGGTAATTTAGCACTAGTCTGATGCCCTCTGATGAAAACCATCAGTACTATAGTTCTCCTCCACAAGTTAAGTCACCACTATAAAATGAGAGATAAATGAGAATGTGCAAAGACATTTTGTATGAAAATTCTCTGGAACTTCAGGTTTGTGAATTGTGGCTTGCAGCTTAACAATGAACAGATTGTAGTTTCCCATGAAACTAATTTCCCTTTCCTGAGGTTCTGCTACCACCTTCTGGCTCTTAGTCTTACAACAGGCAGAGGGAGTGTGCATCACAAATTAACTGGTCCTCTGGAACTAGAAACGTCTGTGTATTTGAGGACTGATCTTATCCATGTTTAGAACGATGGTTAAAACTTTCTGAATAAGGGGGAAATATAGGCGAACCCCTCTTTTTTTTCACGGAATACTAGGAGGAAGGTAGGCAGCAGAACTGGGTCAGCTGTTCTCAGTTACAGCTTAGGAAGGAGCAGGGCTCTGGTTGTCTGCTCTGTTCACCTACCTGGAGGAAAAAAGATATTCCAGGTTGGGAAAATTTTGACTGGCTTTAGCAAGGCACAATGATTACTTAAACTTTGACCATTCTCCTTTATGGGGGGATATATTCACTAAGAATCACAGCGAAGGAAGGTTTATTTTTTAAAAATGTGAAAACAAAATAATCAAGTGCCTTTGGGAGGCAGTTTTACTTTAGTTTAGTATGGCACGACCATAGTGCCAGCCTTCAGTTAAGTACTAGATGTTAAGCTACTGACATTTGTAGACATTGGCTTTCTGCAATTCTGTCTTCTTTTCCCCCTTGTGCAGCAGCTTCAAACAAGGACATACTGAAGGGAATATTTGAAAGATACAATGATCCACTGACAACACAGCATACTGTGGGGCCTCAGGGGATGGATGAGAATGGGACTGGAGCAACACGGAGAAGACAGGAGCCAGAAAGCACAGAGCTCAGGGAGCTGGTACAGGGAGACCCTGTGGCTGATGTGTGCAGTGTGTTGTTGTCTCTGCACCAAGAGAGACCAGAGATTTAAGCAGAGATGAAAAATGAAAGCTCCACTGAAATTCCTCTGCTCTTCCCAGAATTGTCTAACTGGAGTCTTACCAAAGCTGCTGCCTCCTCCTGGTAGCTCCCATGGGTCCCTGGCAATGATCCACTACTCCTGCCTCTCTTATGAGAGATAAGGCCTAATTTGAGGGCATCTGATTTACTTTACTGAGGAATAAAAATGTTTGAATCCATTTTACCACCTTACTGTGAATGAACTCTTAGCAGAAGGTGTTTATCTCTCCAGTTATGCTTTGCCTATTCCCTAATGGAGGCAAGCAGCACAGCAAATTAATGGGAAGCCTTTAGCAGAGACTTTTAACAGCAGCATCTCTGGATTCCCACTGATGGAATGACTCAGGTGAACACTAACCCACTGTGCACTGACCCCTTGCAATTACTGCCACTCCAATAATTTTTATTCTGCATATCATACCCTGAAGCATATGCCCTTCCATTGCCAAGCACCACGTGGCAGCAGTCTTGGAGGGGAAACAATCTCAGTCTCATCAGACTGACAAACTGTACTCTGCTATGCTGAATAACAAGCGGCTTCATCCATTCTATCCAGGAGTCACCAAAACTCAAAAGGAAAGGAGGTGGTGATTTCTGGGATTTTAAATTTAAAGTTTGTGTGTAAAAAGAGCCGTAACCTAGTTTCCCCTGGTCTTCCTACAAAGAGTCAGCTCTTCTCAGAGACTCTTCCAGAGAAGAACCCTGAATCTGCACAGTGCTGTGTCCTCTCCCCAGCTCCCTACAACAAGGATAAAGGAGCAAGCAAAGCCACCATGCTCCATCAGAGATACAAAAATGCAGAGTCAGATAACTCATTATAACCTTAATTCTGCTGCCTTTCCTGAACAGTCTTCCAAGCAATTCACACCACCACCGCCTTCTAGTGAAGATTATTTGTTTGGAGGTGACTTCTTCTGAAACACCCCATGGTATTCCCTATAATCACTGGTACAGTTTTGAGTTTACAACAGACTTAGTATCAGCACTTAAACAGAAATAAAGGTTTCAAACTGGACTGGAGGCAGAGAACATGGGGGGATGAAGCAGGAGAAGGAAAGACACTGTTCTGCCCCCAGCTCCTGGCATCACTAGCTGGGAGCACTGTGATGGTAGCATGCTGGATCACACAGCAGGTGGATCTCAGGACTGTGTGACTTGTCTTCAATAAGGTAGGTGGTAGGTTTAATGGGTGTCTCACCAGTGCCTGGAGTATCACTGGGCAGCCTGTGGTTCTTCCAGATGAAATCCGGACTGTTAGTTGCCTCGTGTGTCTTGTTGTTTTGAGTGTTGAAATACAGAAGAGTTTTGAACTACAGGTGTAGGAGGAAAGAAATGCAGTCAGCAGCTGTGCTCTCCCTCTTTTGTCCCTTGCTTCAGACTACCCTTAATAAATGTATTGCCCAAACTCAAAATAATTTTCCTGCTACAGCGGTGCATTTCTCAGTGTAGCCATATGTTCAGCTGCCATATTCTTTCTCATTCCTCCCCTCTCTCGGAAAATAAATTTACCAATCCCACGAAATACCAGCTGCACTTCACTTACTGAATCACCAGATTACATCAATCCTGTCAGTCTCCAGCACACCTCACATGACCCCCTTCTGGCATGCACAGCATGCCTTGGCACTCCACCACTCCTGGTGTAGTTATTTTCATCATTCTTATGCAATAGTACAGGGCATTTTGTTTCTCCTTTCATATATAAGGTCAAACAGTTGCACCCTGGACATACATACATGATTTTCAGTCTGTGACGTGTACAGCAGGGTCAGATTGGTATCAATGTCTCCAAATTCATCTAGAGTTACAGGACCCACTACACCTGCAGGCACAAGGAATTAGTCAGAAGGCTTGCATTTTCAGAAACACAAATATGGAGCAGGAAGGATGGTATAAATAAAAGGATTTCTGATACTTAGGATACTTTTCTTCTTCATATACGTGCTAGATACGTATCAGCTCAACATGGTGCTACTTCTCTTTTAATACTACACTACATTTTCTCTACAAAATCCAATAAAATGTGTTGACCTGACCGCACTGAAAAAAAAAGTCTCCCTCCAGCTATAGGAGCATATATTTGTCAGATTTCTTCAGCATACCAAGAATGTCAGAGTCACCACCCTTGAAGAGACCACTTTAGAAGTGAGACGCGAAATAGTCTGTTTCCACCTGCAGTTTGAATCTATCAGCAATAAAGGAAATACAAGGATACTTGCATTCCCTTTACTCTTTTGAAAGCTCTAATAATGCTGTTTTAACCACGTTCTTTTTGCCTTTAGCCTCCTACCTCTGTATGTCAGCAAACGTGCACATTGACAAACTGCCTGTGTAGCGCATTCCAAAGATTTTAAGGTGGAACTTCCCAAATCCCTCAGCACGGCTTGACTTTGCTCCCACGAAGTCAGCTGCCTCAACATGAACACAAGCTTAGCCAATATCCACCGCTCCTGAAAGTCTCATCTTCATTTTTCCCTTTCTTTTTTCACAGGAGGGATTTTTCATCAGCTTCAGATTGTCCTTTTGCTGCTGTTGATGATGACTTGTTTTATTTCTCCTAAGTTCAGTATCAGCATTATTTTAGTTCAGCAATTACCTTCTCCCTTTTCACCTTAAAAACCGCTGCGAAGTTTTCCATGGTCCACCTTCTTAATATCAAAATAATTATTGTATGAAATCCTACTGTACTAAACTCCATCATAAGAAAGAATGAAGGTGATTCAACACGTATCACTTCTAGGATTTTTTTTTTTTAAACTAAACCTATAAATTATGACAAGCCTTTTAGTGCTGTATTTTGGATGAATAGAAAAGCTTGTGCAACTTGACTTTCAAACTTGAACTGAAGAGATGAGTTTACTGATATTCAGAAAGGGATGCTGTCTCCAGGAGGAATTAGTAAACTATGTTTTGCTATGTATGGGATACCATGGTTAAAGCAAAAATAAGCCTGCAACCTTTCCTATCTTAGGAAAATCTGAGAAACTTCTACACACATTTGCTGAATGTAGGTGGGACATACACACAAAACTTTCAGTCATCATTTGTTCAGTCATTTTGGTACAGATCTCTAATGCAAAGCAACAACTGGGACTATACTCTCAGAGAGGTAATGTTTTCACTTCTTCATGTTAGTTTTGCCTCTGCCTTTTCCTAATGATTGAATTCTGTGATTTTAAGCCCATGGCCTAGAAAACGAAAGCCCACCAGTGCTAGAAAACCTGTGAGAGGAACAAGAAAGTTGACTAAAAAGAGCCAGCTGACTGCCAGCTGGCCTACACCCACACTGCAGGCACCCAGGCCTACATGGCTTTGTAAACTGGCAAAAGGTTGAAACTACTTCATTAAAGCTTAGCCAAGTGTTTTCAGAGTAATTTTGAACATCAAATACTGAAGATAACATCCTTGTAAAAATTATATAAAAAGAAAAAAGGCTGGGAATGAAACTCATTGAAATGCTTGGACTTGTTTAGAGTAGAAGTGACTTATCCTAAGAGTGTTTAAAATCAAATTTCTTTCTCCTCATCAATTTAGTGAACACTACACAGGACTGTACTTTTTTTACCTTCAAAAGTGGTATTTCGAAATTCCTTGATTAAACTGAGAGGTGACACTGGGCTCTGGGAGACGACAAATTTCTTGAGACTATGTCCAAACAGCAACACTGCATTAAAATAGCCAGCAAGAAAGTCATCTTCCATCTAGAACAAAAGAAAATAAAAAATGGCTCTTTGAGAGTTCATGTTTCTGCTGTAAAGCTACAATAATTTTGATTGGCTCAGTTTGGCAGAAACTCCAGCATGGAGCACCAGAATCTGCTGAGCACTGAGAAAGTAGATGGCCAATGCCACATAAGCGTTCTCACTTCGAAAAAGAAAGGTAAACAAAATATATTTCTGATGTATAAAGACAGGGAGGTGCTGAAAACTTAAAAGAGGCCAATGTAAAGGCCTGGCATGCTGATCCTGATGCAAAGGATTCAAGAAATCCTACCCTGTAGGTTCTTGGCAGTTCTGATTTGCTCAGTGTGTCTCAAAGACCCTGGCTTTGGATTAGAGTTTCTGTGCAGATAATTCAGTGTGGTGCCAGCGAGTTTGGGCGTCCAGGTGGCCACAGCTCAAGAGCAAGGAGCTGTGCCAGAATTTCCAGCAGCCTGCCATAGACCTGGCACCCAAAAAACCATTGAGCCCAGGCTGAGGGATTTAGAAGCCCTGTAAATCCAGCCAGAAGCTTCAGGCTGCCTGCTGGAGAGCTGGAGCCCAAAGCCACAAATCCTGGGAGGAACTCTACATGAAGGACCTGGTTCCTGGGCAGATGGCAGGAGTATCAGTTTCACTAAACAGATACAGCATGGTCATAGTTTCTGCTTTTCTGGAAACTAAAAAGAATACTTATTTCCTACAGAAAAAAAAGGTTCCTGTTTTTGAAGTTTATCTGGACAGAAACTGCAATGGTTGCCATCTCTTAGACATGTCTACACAGAAAAATTAGTCAACTATTATTAGTTCTGAACTTCCCATGCTCACATCTCAGTTACACATATAGATCTTTCTTGAGTGATGCCTTGCAGCTATGGGTAAGATTGTCAGTCACTCAGATGCGGAGCTGGAAAACCATGTGCCTGTAAGTCTCCCTGACACCCTGTGAACATGACACTTGCAGAACAAATTAAAATATTGAATTGAACTTCAGAAAGCAGGAATATGACAGCCTGCAGATTTGCCTTATGATACTGTATTTTTACATCATTACATCAGGACAAAAAGTCATCCTGCAATAATATAAGGAAATATCAGCTTAGAAGCATGACAGGGGATGATCACAGCTGCATTTTAGTTTTCATTTCCTAGTACATGAACATGAATGAACTGAATGCAATAATCAGATATAAAATAATGTTCTTACCAGGACGTTTTCCTCAATCTCTCCGTAGTCTCTAATTAAGGTATTGTAGCTGTAATTAGCTGGTGGCAGAGTCAGGACAAGTACATTGTGCATGTAATCAGCTGAGATGTTCTTCTTGAAGTACACGTTACTGCAAAGCAAAGCACAAGAACCCCATGAACACTGAACATCAGGGTCAGTAGTATCCATGACAGAATCACTCACCTGTTCCCAACAGCACTGTTACTTAACAGGTTAAAACAGCAGTTCTAAAAATAAAATTTCATCATGCACATAACTCTTTATATCATTCATTCCCTGATGCCAGCTTTTGTGCTTAAATATACTAAAAGGTAATATCAAGGAGATCTGCCAATCTGACACTCAAAGGTTGTTGTGAACTACTGTTATTATTGTAACTGTTTCTTTTCTGTCCTGTCTATTTCCTCTTTATTTTCAGCAGAGTTTATATTTATTAAAACTCAGTTTCTCCTTGGAATCCACAATACTGCGAACATAGTTTCTTCATGTTAGTGTGCCTGTTTCTGAGCTCTTCTGCACTCTTTTTGCTTGTTCCTCTGATTTTGGTATTTCCTGCTAGAATAGAGCACAGCAGGAGTTGCACTAAAAGCATTTAACAGGACGGAATGAAACAATCACAGAAGTGCAGAGAGCAGATTATTGATTCATTTGTTTAATTCAGTGAGATATGAAAATCAAAGGAAACTGTGTCAACTTGAAAACTCTGCTAAAAGAAGCAGAAGATGTTGTAGCTTTCAGGTATCTTTCGTTTCATCACCCTGACATGCCATCTGGAAGTGCTTCACAGACTGGCCACCACCAGATTCACATGTTAAAGAGCAATTTAGCAATAGATATTAGCGTCAACTGGCAGCATCTGTCATTGCTGTGGCTAGATTAATAGAAAGAAAATAATTGTATGAGCCTTCTCTCATTATCCCTGTTTGATCATCCTTTTATTTTGTCAGTCAGTACTGTATTAAGACTTTTTGGAGACCATAGGCTCTGCTCTATGGCCATCTGATTGGATTCTGACACCAGAGCCCTGTCCCTGCCTTTCCTTGAACCTTCTGACTTTTACAGTGCACTTGTCACCCTAAAGAATTTCAAAATGTTTTTCATCCAGGCTTGGACTGAACTAGCCAGTTGAAAAGGAAATCTCATTAGACTCCACCAGACTGGATAATCCTCTAGCATCCCATCTTTCTTGAGGGAGGCTTAAAGACTGTGTTTGTGTCCTGCCTGCCAGACAGCTGAGAGCTAAAGAGTATAAATCTATCACTTTGTCAGAGGCACTTCACTCCTGAAGAAGCACGGGACTTTGCCTACTCTCCCTCCTACAGCTTGAGTTTTCATCTAATACATCTGTCTGTATTTTGTTTGTTTTAAGAAGAAGAATGTGATTTGAGATTCTCAGCAAAATAAGGGGTATGTAGAAAGTTTAAGAAGGGCAGCATATAAAACAGCCTGAGACAGCTGGGTATATCAGAAGGATGCATATCACAGCAAAGAACCCCTCAATCACCCTCACCTATCGTAATGCAACAATTATACATACAAAACCAGTGTTAAAGCACTCACATACACAGTTCCCATTGTGCATTTGCAAAGAAACAAGAGTTGAGGCCAGTTGCCTCAGGAGAAGCAACTGGGGATTCCTAGTGCCAGGATAAAATTGTGGAATGCCAAAAGCTCTTAGAGGCACTTCTGAAAAATAGATATAGTGAACCTGAAAGTGTACAGGATAGAGAAGATCCTGTTAGAACCTGAACCACAGCATCCTGTTTGGAACCAAAGGTTAAATCTCAGAAGTCATTAACCCAGAGTTTCTCAGAACTGACCTGTTATGATCAGCTTTAGACACAAGAGCTGGGAAGTCCCGCTGGCCCTAGAAGTTCATGGAATCTTTTTGCTACACCAACACTGAAGTAAGTAACATCAAGATATGGGCACACACATTTGCCTTGTGATCATCCATCCATTCATCCATCCATCCATCCATCCATCCATCCATCCATCCATCCATCCATCCATCCATCCATCCAATTACACCACCAGCACTGTCCCAGGCAATTAACTTTCTCCCAGTGACATGCTGTGGAAACTGGATCTATACCCAAAAACCACCCGGTTTAAGTATCTACACTTAGTTGTACAGATGTGATCTCTTCTGTGTCACTTAGGCTTAGGGCCAGAGATCAGCTCTCAGTCCATGTATACAACCAAGGCTTCAGAGGATGCCATTGGTAAGGCCAGTTTATGTCAGAGGTCTCCTATAAAGATTTTTGTAATTAGCAATATTAAGAGGAAATTAAACAACAGAAAACATGGGTTGTGTACTAAGAAACTTCTCTGAGAAGTTATATTTCTGTGGTTATAAAGATGTTGAAAAGATGGTTATCAAGTGCAAGAGTTATAAAGTGGGAGAACAGTTGTATCACCTAAATAATTTAAAAATTGAATAAATGGAGTCTAGAAAAATATACCATAAGTCATATTTACATAATTGTCTGGTTGGGCAGAGTGTATGAAAAATGTACCATATCTCAAATGAACCATATCTCATGACCATTCTGACTTTGTGCTTCTCTCACGGCTTCCTGCACTGAGGAGCCCACAGGACGACGTTAAACCTACCTGCTCTGCCACTGCCTTATAAAAATATTACATGAACCAAAAGGGATTTTGTAGAGGATGTGCCATGAATTAAACACTAAGAACTTTACATAAATGGAAAGACACAAGGAAAGATGGCAATAGAAAACATTTTGTGAAAGAGCATTTCTTCAACAAAACAGTTCCGCTCAGACTATTTCCATTATCTGTATCCATCAGCAAACTGCAGAGAAAAGAAGAAAAGCAAAGGTGATATTTACTTGAAGAGATCTATCAGGATGATAACGATGTCATTATCCACCTTCTCCGCCCCTAGGTCTGTGCTGACGTCCTCTGGAGATCCACACATGATGATCACTACAGAATGGGCAAAAATGGAGACAGATTGGTGAGATTTACAGACAAGAAGAGGATGTTTGCCTGCTCCCCCATGTTTGAGTAGCAGGCAGCAGAGCAAATCCAGGCTAAGGCACATTATCTAAGCAATACTGGGGCCCAGGCACAGAGCTACGGTCTCTCTGCAGTAAAACCGGGGTATCTGAGGGGAAGTGGTAAAAGGTGCTTCAACACCTGCACCATTTTCTGTCTGATTGCACCAGAGCACTACCATTATCTCACTCAAATAAGCATTAGGAGTTGTGGTGCCATAACAGCTACTCAATATGAACATTTCTAGGTTAAATAGCCTTCAAGTAATAGTTTCATTAGCTTGCTTGCTCTCGCACTCACTTGGCCTGCTGATGCCAGGTGCTTAGTCTTAGGAGAAGATGAGATATTTATTTATTCATTTTTCTAGTTTAGATGAGTCATTTCCAGAAGTGCCCCTTGATGGCAAAATGAGGTCCATAAATGTACCAGGACTGAAAACACATGAATGATAAAGAGCTTGCAGTATCTATATTCTTGTAGTATTTAAAGCCCTTCTCAGGAGAAATTGTGATCCCTGGATTTCTGAATCTCTCACAAAAAGGAGCTTATGCCTAGATGGGATAATTTACCCCAAAAGCTCTCTAGAACCAGGATATTTTATGAGGAGGAAGAGAGGAATCTAGGAACTTTGTGCCATTTTATCTTTACATCCATGTAAAATGGTGTATCTTTGTTTCCACCATTTCTGGTGAAAGGCTTTCCCTATAACCTAACGAAGGGGGGGGTTTGATTTTCTTGGAAAAGCAACTCACTTGCAGGGACAGTGCAGCCTCAACCCCTCCTTACCATTGCTTTTCCGGTTTGGATTTTTCACAGTTCTTTTAAGCAGGTCCGGAGTTCTTAAAATATCCTTGAACTTCAGTTTCTCGGAGAACTCTGTGATTCCAGCATCTAAAGCATTCATGTACCTGGCACAAGGGAGCAAAGATATTGTCAGGAAATTGCTAGTTCCTCACATTTTCCTAAATCAGCCACAGTGCAAGAGAGGCTGTTCAGAGCACACAAGAATGTTCACAAGCTGGTATGAAACCTCTTCTGCAGCAATAAAAGTGAGAAAATCAATACATGGCACGAAAGAAATGCTTGGAAAGTCAACCAGAGGTATTTGAGCATGGTTGTACAAAGGATGGATTTGGAAAATGCAATGATGTAATAAGTCATTGACAATTAAGAAAAAAAAAATCAGGGATATGGGGAAATTGCAGGAAGTGAGACTGACAGGGAGGCTCTGACAGGGAGCCAGGAAGCTCTGCTATTTAAGACATCAGTGCTAATGTTAGAAGGCACATGTGAAGGTTCAAAGGACTAAAGAGGATCTACAGAAAGAACTGAGATAAAAACCACACACGTACCCTGACGGTGATAGAAGTAAAGGAAGAAAAGTAGCAACAAAAAAACCTATACAGAATCAGTTAAAACTCAAAGGGAAAAATGAGCTCAGCAAAAAAAACAAGCAAGTAAAAATTTGCTAAAATATTAAGGAAAAGCAGTCAACTCCTGAATCCTACTCTTGCTTCAATATGTTGTTTCTGGGAAGAGATATTCTATCTGAAATAAAATTAATGCAGAGGGAAAACCAAAAGAACTCTCTTTGTTTCCAAACTACACAACCTTTGGTCTACCAGCACTGAGATCTCAGTCCTATGAGCTACTAAACACCTTCTGCTTCCTTTTTTTTCTTTTTTTCAGGAACAGAACCATTAACTGTTAATTAACAGAAACATATGCATAGTTGAAACATAACAAACTGATTTTGCTATCACTGTGGGTATTCACTTATTTTTATAGGTATATGGGAAAAACAATTAGTTCATGCAGTAATACTTGTGCTTTAGAGAAAATGGATCTTTTTAAATTAGACTGTTCAAAAACCTTCACATTGACAGTTTCTATTAAGGCAGGATGAGATGCATTCTTACAACTAAATTAGGATGAAAAGTGGGCAGAGATACAAAATTAATTTTTTTCCATGTTAATTCAACAATAAAGGCACTTGAACAATTCTGAAGTCATAAAGAAGGTCCTGATCAGAAGCATTAAAAAAGGTGAAATAAGAAATACTTGGAAAGGTCAGAAACAACTTCCGTGCAATTATTTCACTGAAACCTGACGTATTAAAGGGATTTAGCTAAAGTGTGTGTAATGCATTGGCAATTACAGCTGCAAACATGGAGGAATAGGGATTGTAATAAGAGATGAGCAAAGTGCACTGATGTTTCAAAACATCAAAGAGAGGTAATCATAGCAATTACATCATGTGATCAAGTTGCTATCCATACTAAGAAAGAAGAAGGAAACAATAAAAGTCCATAAATAACTACAAAAGAGTTAAATGGAGATCAGGTTTTAGGTCTTTTAATTCAGAAAAAAACTCTTTTAATTCGGTATCCAAAATATTCCATAAGCATATGCTTCTATCACTCTGAAGCAAACACAGTCATATATTTTCCTTAGAATTCTCCAAGTTCCTCAGGTTATGAATTAGAAATATATATATAATAGTTATTTCCATGAACTCTTTGGTACCTTTCAGCTATGTTTATAAAATTAGTGGGAGAAATTAGATTTTTTTTTTAATTAATCAGCTTTTTATATCCCAAAATTGGAAAAAAACATCAAAGGAGCATAGAAACACTCACATGAGCTGAAAGTTAAATAAGACTCAATAATAGGAAAGTAATTATAAATATTGGTATATTAAAGAGTGTATTTGTCTATAGGTAGGCTTTGTTTTCAGGCAAGCAGAAAACCCAGCATTTCTGAGAATCAAGCACAGCCTGATGTTTTAGTTCACAAAGTGAAAGCTGTCTCCTTTGCCCCAAACTGGTGAGAGTATAGCTTAAACTCTGCAATCACTGGGCTAATTTTGTTTGAAGAAAGATACAGTTTAATTTTTGGAAATGTTTTGGAGTAACAATAGTGCTTACAGATTGAAGCCATTAATGTGGAGAAACATTTTAAGAGCTTGGTAAGACCCCTGACCTAAAAAGGCATCTATGGGGAGCCTGTGGAGGAGCCTCTCATGTCACACTATTTATATCCAGGATGCTATAAACAATTATTTTCATCAGAGACAACATGTGAGCTATGTTGTCCAAAGGAAAAGCAAAGGCTTGCAAATATTTAAAATAGACTGAGAGAAACATTCAGGTAAGTGCTACAGCTAAAAGGTACAATTCATCTTTTTCTTCACTCATTCCTTGGTAGGAGTAAGGCACCTCCCCAAGTCGAGGACTGAAAGAACAGTTTGCAGAAACCACGTCTGAGGATGGAAACAGCATTTCCCAACAGTCGGGTCAGAGGTGGATACAGCTCTTACCAGAGGCATGCCTCTGAGGTGTCAGTCCTCTTGTAAATGTAGACAGATTCCCAGGTCGTGGTTTTGAATGGCAGCTCAGAATTTTTCCAAAAATAATAGAAGAATTGGTTCACTTTCCTGGCTGGGGTCAGAAGGCGGGTTAGGTTTACTTTGTAGTCACAGGATAGTCCAAAACTCCCTACAGAGATCAGAGGCAGGCTCAGTATTGTTTCAAGTCTGAAGGAAGAGATAAGAGGACAAGTCTGAACAGATTGCTGTTGCACCAAGGCAGCTACCACCTGATTTCCATCCTCACCTCCCTCTCCTCTTGTGCCTTGAGTTAGTTTAGCAGCAATTTGAACCTGAACGAGACGGCTCCTCAAGAACACAAACAGATTTCAAGTCTATATTGGCACCAAAAAGCCCTGTTGAACTGCTCTAGGCAGCTTCTCTCACTGTCCCCAACTACCCCTGCCCTTTTGGGTACAACACACTATTTCAGCCCCAAGGGACGTGACAGGAGTCCAAAGGCTCAAGATAGGCTTCTGCTCCCTGGCTGCCATTACCATGGGATGGATTTAATCTCTTTATTGGGACAGTGCTGCAGAGTGAAAGCTTTTTGCCATCAAAAAAAGCTTTACTCCTACAATTCAAAGGAAAAATCTTTTAGTTTCACAAAGGTGTATTGAAGGAGCTGGACAACAACTCAGTCAGGGAGAAAAAAACTAAGGCAACCCTCTACTGACAAGGAATTTGTAAAACAAAGATCATTTTATACACAGAGACGATAAGCTTTTAAGGACAGAAGTGTATATTCCTGGATACTGCGATCTTATCAGACTAGACTTAAAATATTTCAGTTCTTGTATGGTGTTTTTTTTATAACAGGGAATTTTGCCTGCAAAAACCACGGCTGTAAGAGTTGTTGGCATTATTGTGACAAAACTTTTTTTTCCAGGTAAAGTCCACTTACCCAATTACAGGGTTTTTACTTATTGTAACAGAAACTGACATAGATGATGTAATAAATAATGACAGGGGGAGTATTTCACGAATTAAACAGGCTTTTTTTTTTTTTCTGACAGACTTAGAATAGAATAGATTATTTCAGTTAAAAGGGACCTACAAAAATCATACAGTCCAACTGCCTGACTACTTCAAGACTGACCAAAAGCTAAAGCATATTATTCACAGAATCATAGAAGGATTTGGGTTGGAAGAGTACTTGAAGATCATCCAGTTCCAAACTCCCTGCCATGGACAAGGACACCTTCCACTAGACCACTTATTGGCTGCATTGTCCGAATGCCTTTTAAACATGACAACCTTAAGGCAACAACCACGTCTCTAGGAAACCTGTTCCAGTGTTTGGCCGTGCTCTCACTAAAAACATGCTTCCTAATGTCCAAACTAAACCTTTCCATACACAGTTCTGCATCATTCCCACTTGTCCTGTTGCTGGATCCCAGGGAGAAGAGATCAGCACTCCCTCTACACTCGCCCTTCTCAGGAAGCTGCAGAAAGCAACAAGACTCCCCTCAGCCTCCTTTTCTCCAAACTAGACAAACCCAGTGCCCTCAGCTCCTCACAGGACATGCCTTCCAGCCCTTTCACCACTTTCAGAAGCATTCAAGGCCCTTCACATCTTTCTGAAATTGTGGGGCCGCTGAGTACAGCTGGATCATCACCTCTCCTGACCAGCTGGTGATGTTGTGTCTGATGCACCCCCGGGTAGGGTTTGTGTCTGATGCACCCTCTGTGCTGCCTGGGCACACCGCTGACTCGTGTAGAGACTGCTGCCAACCAGCACCCCCAGATCCCTTTCTGCAGGGCTGCTCTCCAGCCACTCCTCAACCAATCATTCAACTTACTGTCAGGAATTAGAAGTTTCCCTGCTAAAGCTGGGATTTTATCAATGGGCTTTGGAAGGAGATTTTCTTCCACCTAGCAAACAGAGTGGCTATGCATAAAAGTCTTACGCCTTGACTGTAGACCTCAAGGTGTCTGATGTATTCTAAACACCGATGCCTCTGCAGGTTTGTTGTTCACAGAACAATTTTGTTCAGCAGCTGACATCTTTAGCATCACAATATAAGGGGGAAGAATTAGTACTTACGAGACCATTTGGAAGGTGGCATAAGTGCAAGCGGGTCCTATGACAGCACAGCCAAGTGTGCCAGAATCCTGCAAGGGATCAAAAAGGGTCATTTGGGGTAGGGCAGAGGACTGGCAGAGAGAGGAGGATGGGAGAATGAAGAAAATTGTAGGATTTGAGGAGTCACAGAATTTACCTAGCAAAAGCAAGAAAAGAGTAGGAAAGGAGCTACAGAAAGTTTAAAAGAACAAACATAAAGAGGAAGAGGAAAAAAAATCACAGAAAGCAAAAAAAAGATAGAGTACGACATTTGTTAAGACACAGACAGCAATTAAGGATTAAAATACTGTTATAATTGCACATTTGAAATTACAGACCCCAGAAGAGTTTGCATTTGCAGAAGACAGGGTGGTTGGAATTACAACGTCCTGTATTTCAGAAAAATTATTAGTTAAGTGCATATAAAACTAGTATTTAAAAAAATCCTTCCATGACCATCAAATGAGGCCTGACCTGTATCTTTGTGTGTCATGATGGACAATTTCTTAGCAAAGACTAGGGCATGGTCATAGATGAGTAGACATGAAAATTCACATTGGATTGACAAAGTTTAACTCAGAGGTGGGAAAATTTTCAGAAACACGGCTTCTTGTAATGCACCACTTTTAATTGAAGCTTTTCCTCATATTAAAGTATTCACACAGTTTTGCTCAAGTGAATTCCGTGACTTCTAGTGAGGAGCAAGCACTTCATCTTTGCCCTTTGGGCATAGTTCCATAACCATTTCATAGTTAACAGTGCCAGCCTAATGATTTCTCTGCCCATATGTCCCCATGCTCACCGCAGCTCTCTCTTTTGTGTATTGTGTAAACTGACGGTGAACCAGATCAGGATCTGATCCAGTTGGAAATGGACCTTTTTGCTCTGCTTGGGGTGTTCTGAGTGTTTGAGTTGTTGGTTTGGGTTTTTTAGTTAATTGTTATTTAGGGGTTTTTTTTTAATTGATTGCTTTGGCTGTGTGACCACACAAAGAGCTGTGCAGATATAAAAAGGAGAACAACTTAAGCATAGGAAAAGAAGCCAGAAGCTGAAGGCAGTCTCTGGGAAGCATTCATAGAATCTCCAGTATTTGCCTACTTCTTTTCACAAAACATACAGGAACATCTCCTCTTTGAAAACTTCACTTCCTTGTCAAATTTCTTTTGAAAGAAATTGAATTACAGAATCAAAAGTTAATAAGGAAAGACAGAGACACACATGCGCACCCCGGCAGAATGAAAGAAGTCTGCTACTCACATAAATGGTTTTGATGAGCTCCACACCTTCACAGGTGCTAGTACGGCACCCTTGTGAGACATAGAGTGATGAAGCAAAGGGGTGGAAGATGGCATCCACTGTAACATTTTCTCCTGCAATGCAAATGTAAAAGCAAACAGCAACATGAATTGCAGGTAACTACTAATGCACTATTATCCCTCTTCTGATATAGGTCTGAGCAGTCTTACACTAGGAGGTTTCCCTGCTTCTGCAAAGTCTACCTACATCCCCACCACTATGGATGTGACTGTGAAATCTGCTCCAATGTGGACTGCTGACTTCTTCTGAGTGTTAGTACTTTCAGCACGAAGCACTTTTAGTGTTGGCTATTACTAGACAAATTTTTTAAGGCTCTGTAGGAAGTAACTGAGAGACCACTTTCCAATAAAATTGGACAAAATCTCTTAAACTAGAGGGCAGGAAGGGAATAGATACTATTTCTTTTATTATTTCTTTGGAACCTCTTTTTCCCATGATATTAAAGAGAGTGACAGTAGATTGGTGATGTTGAAAGGAGAGGTAAGATATCAAAATAAATAAAAGCAGCATGACTCTAAATGAAGGAAAAATAGGGACTGCAGATTCTTCACACTTCAGATCATGATGTGATCAACAGATAGCATCAAGAGGAAAAATATTTTCAGAAAGTAGAGGCTAATCCAGTCAGGAGAGGAAGCAAGGGCATCCCAATTACTGCACTAGATGGATCACTGGTCTTGTCAGAGCCAGTTCAATAATTTCCACGTTACCAAACCCAGCTGAACATCTCCAGAGAAGCATACAGGAAGAGTCTGCCCAAACACCATGAAAACATATATGGTTCTGCCCATTTGTAGAGCACTTCTATTTATACCAAGAGAGGTCATTATTTCCATTAGATTTACATAAGGTGGGCAGGCAAGGAGCCTCTCTGAGAAGCAGCTTGCTAAAGGTCAGATGAGTATAAAAGTGTGACACAAAGTGTGACAAGAAACCACAGCAAGAGAGGGGTAACCAACACCCGTTGGCTTACCTGTCATCTGGAGTTCCTCTTGTACCCTTTGCAAGGCTTTTTTCACAGCTAACTTCAAACTATCAGTGTTTGCTGGGAAGTCCGAGTAATTCATGAGCATCACATTGATCCCATAACTGTTGTTGCTGCACCGATCTGAACCCACTTGCTTCAGCAGCTGCAGTGAGGAAAACAAAGGCCAAATGGCCAGTACAAACACCCGTTTCTTCATTATCGCTCAGTTTAGACCCATTGTGTGTGCTCTCCCATTTCTTTTTGTCTTCTAACTCTCTTTCTTTCAGGTACTCTACGTTGGTTTTGTTCCTGGATAGAATGAAAGAGATTTCCACCCTGTAGATTCAAAGACAGGCTATGCAATCCTTCTCTCCCGAACTTCCCTATCTCCTTCCCTGCCTTCACCTCTGCCCGTCCCTCCAGTGTACTAGGTGGCACTTCAAGGTGAAAAACTAGCAGCAGCAAAACTCAGGAAAAGAGAGAGGCTAAAGGTTGCTGAGAATGTTTGCTTATGGAAAGGCTGAGGCTGTAAACTAAAACATAACCAGAAACCTTGCCTGATAAGTGCACTAACTCTTCACAGGCATAAGCTGAGAGAAGAAAGGGGAGGGGACAAATGAACCATAAAGACAACTCTTCAAAATGGAAATAAAATGTAAGGTCTCTTAAAGCCTAGAGGAAAACAAATGGTTACTTCATGTTTGCATTGCCCTACATCTCTGATTATCCTGCCACACCAACTCTGCCAACTGAGCTCGTAAGTCAAGAGGGTATTTTCTTTGGTGATAAGTTACCAATTTCATTCCTCTAGCTTATAACATTGAAGTACTTTTTGTGTTGGCAAAAATGTCCCACTTGCAGTCCTTCAGACCAAAGCCTTTGTTTCTGCTTACAGACTCAGCACAAGGCTCAGTCCACTCATTCTTGCCCAGCACTGCGCACCAAAGCGCCCCAGGTCTGCCCCAGACACGTCTGCTCCCAGCCAGCACAGCTCTCATCACCCATTCCCACCTCCTCAAATGGGATGTTCACACTTCGTGTGATGAACCTCTTGCATCAGGTAAGGATTAGCAAAGCTGCAGGCCGCATCAGGACCTGCAGGACCAAAGCTACATTTTAAATGGCATCACTAACCCCCCAACAACAACAACCACAAACAAACAAAAAACCCCAATAACCCACAAGCCTTATGGAAAACTCTAGGCACAAAGGAAACACATTTAAATAAAGTATTGCGTGCACTTTTGCTAATTATGGGGTGTTTATCCACACATACAACAGCCTCTGTTTTTCTACTGAAACCTACATCGAGGCTGCCAGATAATAAATCAGTTTACTTTTATTACCGTCCTGAAATAATTTTAAGACAAATAAGGAAAATAATCAGAAACAACGTAAGTAACAGGGCTTTTTGGTTTATTATAAAACAAGACTTCAATTTCATGGTTTCTTTCAAAGCCTATACTTAAAAAGTATTGAATACACCTCAGACATATTTGCACATATCTTTTTATGTAATTCTATTCTAATACCATATTACAATTGCTTGAATCTTTCTAAAACCCAGACAAGACCATGACCCAGCATTTTAAAATAGTCCTTAAACTCCTCCAGATATTAAGTCTAGGATTTGTAATTAATAATACAGTAATTCTAAATCAGCAGTCTGTCTTGTAAACCTATGGACTAGTATGGCTGGCTAGAGCCACAGACTGAGACCGGAACACAGCTTTTCATGCAGAGATCATCTGCTCATCACTGGCTCATTTTATAGGTATTTCTAGCGTCCTTGAAACTTATGCCATATAAGTCAATAAGAGATTTATCATTAACTTCAGCAGAGCAGGACTTGCATTGTAATACTCTTCTTAGCCTGTCTGGGAGAAACAGCCAGCATGGATAATGCAACTAGAACTGAGTATTTTACACAGCTGGTCACACATGGAGCATGTAATGGCACCGAGGTCTCCCTGGCATCATAGTTATTCATGTATTTATTTGGTTTTCACAGCTGCTTAAAACTGTCCTTTAAAAACAAAAGGTAAAATCAACTATAGCCTTGTCACAGCATTTCTTTTTACTCTCTCCCTTGTCCCACACCATCACAATGCAACAGCCCCAGCCAGAATATGGTATAAATTAATTGTTGACTTCTCAACTTTTTAATTGCCTGGTATGTGTAGTCTCTCAATGCCAATTCCCACGATAGGAGCAGCCGGTGACGTGGAGCAGCAGGGAGTGTGGTAGGAGGCAGCAGCTAGGATGAAGCAAGCTCTCCATGAAACCTGCCAAACACCACACTTACCCTTGACCCTTGGGGCTTTGGACATCAAACACAGTTGCCTGGCAGACTGCTAATAACGTCTGCCTCATGGCGTAAGAGAGACAAAGAAAAGCTGTGTCATTGTACTGTAAATATGACAGTTACTGATACTACAGATGTTCATGGAGGTGGAGAGAAGAAAAAGTAAATAAATTAGTCAGATGGGTAAAGCACAAAATTTGATAGGCTTGCCACAAGCAAAAGCTTCTGTAAGTTTGTGTTTGTTGCTGCTTCTGCTTAAGGCATTGCTAGTCCCCGAGGAACAGAAGAGATGAGACACAAATGCCAGTCCATTCATAGTGTCCTGGCTGCAGAACAACACTTAAGCTCCCAAGGATCCCAGCCAACCTCATCTAATTCTTTCATAATGTCCAGTCTAGCAGTTTACAAACCCAAGAGGTTAACAGTGATACAAAACAGACAGCTACCCAAAGAAATCTTCCATATCTCTCTAGGGCACTCTCTCCACTATCTCAGTAACTTTTCTCCAAATGTAAGCCAGCTCTCACACTTCCAAGATTAGTCAGCGAAGGATCCAGTTTAGAAACTCAGAAGACAAATCATGTGTTGGAGGGAAAAAGAAAGCTTTTTGACTCTTATAGGTGACTGCAGCTTCAACTAGAAATACTGGCTTACAACAGAACTACAGCTAATGGGAGCATCCTGAAGGCAAATGCAAATAACTCTGCCTTCCTCTGAAAGAGTGTCTCTCATGACTGGAGAAATAGAGCAAGAAATTCGAACACCAGCAATATCCTGCCTAAGGTAACTTCTCCCGACAACCCACAAAATTACCCCAAAAACATCTTTAAAGCACATCTTCTAGGACTATTTATTCTCTCTTAAAAGTGCTGAGATTTAATCACTGTCTAAGGAATAAGGTGCTAAAAACCTGCATCTGACATCCCCAGTGCACTCTTTTAGCTGTGGCTTCTAGGCATCAGCTACTACTATAATCCTGGCAGAAAGGTAAAAAAGATCTCAGCATTACATAGCTTCACTGCATGCAAGTGTCTATCCAAGAAGTCAGTTCTTAGGTGAACATCAGCTTGAGACCCCCATCTTTGTAATCCTAGCAGGATTAACAGCTCATGGAGGTTTCCCCTTGAATCACTGTAGTTTATCACTTATTTTGTCTTCAGCAGCACAGGGATGATTAGATTCAGATAGGAAGGCCCTGTATTTATTTGTCTGAAGAAAAAATTCAGTTCCTCACCACCAACATTACCTGTCCATACATTGCATAGCCACAAAACATCATAATAGTTCTCTTCAGGTATTCTTATAGTTCTGTGTTAGATTAGAAATACCACCTCAAATTAACTCACCAGAGAACTGTATCATTGGTTTTAGTGAAAAGTGACTTTTAGTACCTGGTTCTACAGCACTTTAAAGCACTGTATTTGTTCTGCCCTAGGATTTATTGGATAATAAACAACTAGATATCACAGGGTGTATTTGCAACTGATAATCAGCACTGACTTCCTGATCTAAAACTACTCTGAGAAGTTCTCTCAGTCTTCTGGAAAATTCAATGACACCTAGAGAAAAAGAAGAGCAAAACATTCCAAAGACTTGTTCTTCTCTCAGCCTATGTAACATTACGGTCTACAGAATATTTTCCACTCCTTTTTTATTGCTGCATGTGACAAGGTTTCCTAATTTCAGTGGCTTCTCTTTTTTTGTGCAGAGTCTGAAAGTCCTTAAAAATGGGAATGATAGGCCAGCCTGGGCACCACAGAGTCCCTTTTCCTGTCAGCTCATATTCTATTGCAACTGAATGATGCACTATCTCCAACACCTTTACCACATTCGCTTTTAGGACCTTATTACTGCTATGCAGCCTAATTTATTTTTTACTTAGTTACAAATCATTATTTCCACTTAACCACTCATAGAGGAGAAAACGGAGCGAATATATGGAATGAAAATTCCACAAATCTCAGAAGAGACAAAGAAGTAGGTGAAGGTATCAAGTGCCGGCAGACAGTCAAACTGCTACTTGTAGCAGTTGGTACCAATAGTCCTAGTAAGTCTGAAGATAACACATATTGTCAGCTTGTCTTCAATTTCTTTGGTACCAAAGACAACCAATGTAGCATTTTTCAAGCCACTATTTTGTAAAGAAACATGCATTGTGATACATTCATCTTATTTTGCAGAATAACGTATTTCGACAGTGCCCTTTAAAATGGAATTTCTCTCTGAATATTTGCTACAATTATTTCTCGGAGTCATTTAATTACAATTGTTACGATTGTTACATTTTTCACAGTTGCACATTATTTTTTATTTTCTCCAGAGCCAGGAACTTTGACAGCACACAAGAATACGAGATTCCATTAAAAAAAAGAGTGCTGCAAGTCTCCAAAATTGCAAACTGAGAAATGTGAAAAAGGGAGAGACAAAAATATCTGAAAAGATTATAAATAAAAAGAACAGTAGATGCATATATATTCTTAATTCTCACTTACTTAGAAAACAAATTTCCTTGATTTCAGTGGCCTGAAATCTATCATGTCTATGTTTCTGAATAAGTGAGGCTGTCAACATTTTTTCCATAAAATACAGAATTTTTAATAATAAATATGCATGAAACATTATATGTTGTAGTAGTTCTTCATATTTAGGCAACAGGATAAATGCTGAAAAACATCAATGTCGTTTTCAAGTTCTACCCACTAAGTCTGAATCTAAATTATTTTGATTGTCTCAGACTTTAACAGCTTTTACCCTGTCTTTAAAAAGATTTAGAAAATCAGATTGAAGAAAAATAAAATAGAAATTTTTCAGTTTCCCTTTTCTCAGTTTTGTTAGAGGTTGGAATCACAAATATGGTTACAGATAGAAAAGAAAAAAATACAGCACTGTAATATCTGTGTTTATTTAATGTCAGTAACTTATAAGTCTCAACGGAGAGGATAAAGACGTCTTCTTTAACTTTCAATGTTAGAGAGGAGACCAGGGACATGAAATAATGTTTTTCCTTTTAAATTACTTTAAATATTTTAAATTATTTTTGCAATACTTCTACTATATAGACTTAGAAGACAATAATGTAAATTATTATGAACTTAGCTGTATAGTATACAAATGTAGCAGCCGTATACACGGATATAGTATACATGTATAGCAGCTGCATAGCAGCTATACTGACTTTTCAGAACTGATCTTTTTTTCTTTCTCATTTACTACAGAAGAACATAAAGAAAGATTTTGCAAACACTACTCATTTGGAACCAGCAACTGTTAAGCAACAAGCCTGTAAACCAACATAAAAACATGTGGGTCATGTGATGCATGATCCTGATAGTACAGCATGATAATACTGCCATTCCTGTGGGTTATTGAGAGTTCAGGTTGCTACCATAATTTAGTTGCTGACACAGATTAGAATGAAATTACACTGCAAAGCACTGACTGTTCTCATCAGAAGTTACCAATCTAGTGAGAGGAACACTACAGACAAGGATAAGAGAAGTGGAATTGCATATTACCAGCAGCTTGGGTGGTGGCCCCATCTTCCTATCTATTATGTTGCCACATACCAGAAGATGAAGCTAATATATGATGCGTCATAAATATCTAGCTCAATTAAGAAAGTCTTCTTCCTGTTAACCCTTTCCCAACACATAGACATTTTGATGTGAATTTATTCATCTACCTAACTTCTATACTACAAAAATAAATAGTAGGAAGTCTTTCCTCGTAACTATTGTTTTCTTTCCCTAAAGGACTTTGTTTCCAGAGTGACAGGACATATTTATCTTTCCAGCATACCGGCTTGCCTCTGTTCTATACTCAGCAGGATACACGTCTGTCAAGAGACAAATGTAAGCTATCCTTAATGGGCAAACATCGGTTCTGTTTATCTTTACAAAGGTAAATGGCTTGAGTGTGTAATAATTTATGTCTTGGACACATACCTCAGTTTCCTTAAACTCTTTCTATTAAACATTACACGTTTATACTATGTGATGGGATGGAGTTACGAGATTTTCAAGCTAGTGCACACTTGATCCTGGAAATCCAGATGGCAGTGGAACATTGTGCAAATATATCAGCACACGTCCTGAACCAGTACAACTGCGTTCTTTGGAACACAGCGTGTAACAACTGCAACACGGACACAGACCAGCAGTTGTAATCTGAATCGTTTATTTAAAAGAAACGAGCTGGTTTTACACGCTTTTTCAAGGCACAGTATTTCCTTACATGGTAATTCTCACTACGTGACCTATCCCATGTTGCCATGTCAGCAACACGCTTTCTAAACGTCCTTCTATGGGGTGATCACGCGCTGTTCACCCATCTGTCAGCTTCCAGCAGGCTCCTCTCCGTAGGGGTCTGCCATGTGGCATCTCCCCCCAGGGTCCGGCAGAGAGAAGCTTCTCCGTGCCGCCATGTGCTCCTCTGTGCTGCCATGTGCTCTGCAGGTGCATCCTACAGCCCGCAGCTCAATTCTATCTTATCTCTCCCCACAATAGCACTTGCAGTGATGGGGCTTTCTGGCTTGGATAAGTTTGTGTGGACACAGCTAACCATGTATTGCATCTTCAGTTCTGACACTAACTCGTACCGGATCAGTGGATTGTCTTGCCTCCCCTCCTTTGGTTCTTCACACATAAACTTCTAAAAACTTACCTAAATGTAATGCTAAAATCAAATACAAGGACAGCTCTTTTATTAACTTGACTGAATTGTGATGACGGGTGGGTGCTGGAAATATCAGGAAAATTCTGAAGGTGCATTTCCCACAGAGCCTTAAAAATCACAGACATAAACGTAAGCAAAAACTAAAGCAAGTTTCCCCCTCCCAAAAAGATAAAAATGTTGAATTTTCATGTCACCATTTGGAGGTCTTTAACTGACACGGCTGTTGTTTGCCTTCCTGAGCTGGGCAATAGAGACTGAACAAAAGCATTAAAGGCACACGTGATCCGTGCTTACTTACGTGTTTCAGCTTCTCTCGTCATGGATGATCAATCCAGAGTAGATTAAGACTCAAAAGTTGCTGATACCATAAAAAAGGAAGCAAGTATTCTTCAAGTTCCTTGCTTTTAAAGGGATCATTTCCCATTTTCTTATATCAAGGGATTGCCTTTGTAGCTGTAGCAGGGGAGCATTCCATTGCTCTCACTTTTGTGTATCATTTATCTTGAGATGTCAGATGTTGTCAGATGCATTTTCAAAGGTACAAGACGCAGAACATGGTGAAGCATCATTACTGAAAGAACATGATCTTACCCAGACATTGTGGGAATTGAAGCACATGATTGTTGCTGATGCAAAGGTCATGTCCTAACCTCCTGCTTTGGTTATATGATGATGATTTTTTTTCCACTTCTTGCTTTTGCTTTCTCTCCTTTTTTTTATTTCCTTCCCCTACTTTCTCTCCTTTTCTTAGATCTCCCTTTCCACTCTCTGATTTTTTATTTAAACACTCATTGCACTCTCTGATGCTTATCTCAGTGTTCAGTCAAGGATGCATGATTTCCCTTTTGCTGCCATCAGTGTAAGTCAATTCCCATTCTTCCAGCAGTTTTGTGTGGAAATAAACATGATCATTAATCATTTTACAGCTCACAGACTCAGGATAATGGCACTGGCTAAAAGAATAGTGAAGGTAAGAACTGCAGCAGTCTTCCGGTGTTGTTCTAGAATAGACAAACTTCTTGACTCGTCTTTAATTTACAAATTGTCATCTTAATGTTTTGTATGAGGAAATGATTAAAACATCTCCACCTACTTTGTATTGCATCTTTGTAAAAAATTTTACACCAGACATGTTGAAAATATTTTGGTCAATTTGATGCTGCTATCACTTTTTATCTCAGTTGACACTGAATCCTTCTTGTGCCCACAGCTAACCCACTGGCACTGCGTACCTCTTAGCTCTCGTGCATTCCCCAGCTTCAGACCCACAACATACAAATTCAGGAGCCTCTTGGAAATGAAGAAACTAGAGGAGCAGCTGAGAGCTCTTTCATTTGAGTCAATATCTTAGCTGTATTTATGTTGATCCTTAGAACAACAGGATCTTCTGAAAGAATATCTGTAAAAAAAACCAGAAGTAATATAGTAAAATTAAATTTTCAGTTACTTTTTCTTTAAAAAATAAAATAATCTTGCCTAATTGTACTACCTGCTTGCTTGAATTTCAGTCAAAAATACAACTCCTTTATCAATGACACCTCGTGCTTTTTCTGTTTCTCCTCCTTTACCCAACAGACTTTGGCACTTATATAGTAAAAAAAAATCTCAACCCAAAATCTTCAGTTTTCCTAGTTTACTGTACAGAGCCAGAATATTCTATGACACTACTGAAAATTACTTTGAGGTATTTACAACCACTATTATTTTCTTTCCGTTTGAACTGAAGTACTTCTGAGGCATTGTTAAAGATACAGAAGGGAAAATGCATCTTACAATATCCTTGTCAATCTAGATGTTTTCTTGATTTCACAAGGTTCTTACAGAGAAGACTTAAATCTTCTAGCCTGCTGAAACTATTTTTCTATTAGATAATAGAAAAATCTTAGAAAAGTGATAAGAGGATAGATATCTGTATTATATGAATTAGTCCATATACACAATATAAAAAAAAAAAAACCACTTGAAATCAAATCTCTGAAAGGACAAATAATTTCAGAATTATTTTTAGAAAATTAATTTTCTCCTGACAGAAATAATACCTTACAAAATAGAGAAGAGCTATAAAAGGAGACTAAATCACTGGCAAACATTCTTTATCACTTTGGCTAAGTAATTAAAAATTAATTTCTTGCAGAGAAATCCTTTGTGAGAGAGCGGATTATCCGCCTTCCATCTTTGTGGCCTGTGGTTTGAAAGCACATTCATCAACAAGGGACACCATCACAGTGCTGTTGTGCTCCAGTGGTTCCTGGCTGCAGAGCAATCTCTCAGACAGAGTTGTAAGCTGGGTCTATCATTCCTGGGTCAAACCATCTTGAAGACATTGGGACACAGGGAATATGGAACCCATACTCTGAAGAGGGAACACACAGTTCTTTACTGCTGGTCTATGTTATAGGTGATTGGAACATGACAGGATATATTTATTCATACAAAAAAAAAGCTGCTTTTTTCTTTTTCCTGATGAAGTGCAAAAAAATCTTGTTTTCAAGGAAGGCAAAAAGGTAGAAATACTGATAGTTCATTAGCCCTGTCCATGGATATGTGTTTTTCAGTTAGTTGAGCTGTCAGCAGTAGTGTAATGTTTTAGTCCTCTGCATTGACATTTCTAATCACAGAAAGTTGGAAAAGATCTCTATGGTCATTGAATCCAGCCATCAACCTAACACTGCAGGTCTGTCAGTTCCCCATGACTCTAAGTACCACATTGACACATCTTTTGAACACTCCAGGGATAGCGATTCCACCACTTCCCAGGGGAACCTGTTCCAATGCTTTCCCATCCTTTCAATGAAGAATTTTTTCCTAATACCCAATCTAAACCTCCAATGACATAACTTGAAGCTGTTTCCACTTGCCACTCGGGAGAAGAGACCAATCCTCACCTTGCTAAAACCCCCTTTCACATAATTGTAGAGAGCAATAAGATCTCACCCGAACCTCCTTTTCTCCAGGCTAAACAACCCCAGCTCCTTCAGCCACTCATCATTATGTTGCAAAATGTGGAATATGTAAAAATTTTCTTAAGAAAAACTGTTCTTTGATATCTGATCTTTGTATACTTTGAAGACTAATCAAAAAGAGATCTAATTTGTGAAACAGAGAGCAGCTAACAAGCAAGCTCAAAGTGATGGCCAGGTGTTAGAAGGATAAATTACTCTTCCGTAGAACTGCCTCGTTAAGCTTTAGGGCTTGACGTGTTTCAATGATCTCAGACCCAAAGGGAGGTTAACAAAGCTTGGGATTAAGGATGTACCACTGATAGAGGACACAAAAAATGTAGAATTTACAGGCCACAAGGACATTGGGCAGAACCCCCAAAATAAGGAAGAAACTAATAAAGACAACTCAGCAACTGTGCTGAATCAGCCCTAGCTGGGTAAAAGATAATTGGCAGTGGGTAAATCGCAACCACTGACTCATGGACACTGACCCAAAAGAAGAGAAAGACTGCGTATGTGTACTAATTAGCATAAAAAGCGGAGAGAATCATTAATCAATAGAAGATAGAATACTGATTATTAAGAGAACTATGTAACTTGTAGACAATGGACCTTAATGCTGTAGTTTGCTAAAATGTATAAACAATGAAAAGTTTTGGTAGTTGTCATGCTGGCTTTGTGGATTTGCCACCCAGCATCCCTTTCTGTGCAGAACTGTAAATACATCAAATACCTTGACTCTTTGTGTGGTTTGGCCTCTTGAATACCGGGTGAAAAAACCTATTTTGGGACAACTAGACTTCTGCTCCAGACCCCTCAGCAGCTTTGCTGCCGTCCTTTGAACACACTCCAGCCCCGCAATGTCGTTCTTGTCGTGAGGAGCTCAAAACTGGACACAAGAGTCGAGGTGCGGCCTCACGAGTGTACAGGGGCTGGCCACACTTTATCTGACAGAAGCCAAGATGCCACTGGCCTTCTTGGCCACCTGGACACACACTGGCTCACGTTCAGCCGCTGTCAACCAGCACCTCCAGGTCCTTTTCCACATGGCCGCTTTCCAGCCACTCTGTCCCAAATCCGCAGCGCTGCATGGGGCTGTTGTGACCCAAGAGCGGGACCCGGATGTTGAGGCCAAGAACCAAAGGCGAGGAGAGGAAGAGCCATGGGGTTTGGAGGAGGAACCAGCGCGGTTCTGACCGAGAGAGCCGCCGCGAAGATCGCCGTCCGCCGCAGCGGAGGCGGAACCCTGGGAACGGCCCAGATCG